>JAWRVZ010000220.1:62500-150000 GCA_037043235.1 Rhodeus uyekii | reverse complement strand
TCCATCAGCCTCACCGCACCTCCTCAACAAGTCACTCAAGCTGCCCTTATCCTCACACACACAACTTTTTTGACCCATGCAACTTTTGTGTGCGCGCGCAAAACACCCCAATCCTGCGGAAAACAACAAGTATTACTGACCATAATTGCGCAGGAACTTTAAGAAAACGGCATCCAATCTCCAGGAATCCTTCAGCCAAAGAGTCGGTACTTTAATCCGCGCGTCTGCGCTCGAGCTGCACAGGCTGAGCCTCTTTATTCCGTCCGATTGCAATTTTCCAGGTTAAAAATGAACTTCCTCCGATGCATCATTGAGTCTGGAGAGAGGGAGCGATGGCAGAGCTTCCTCACAATCCGCGTTCCGCACAACTTTCCATCGGATTGCGTTCAGCACGAGCTTCTGTCTGTGCGCGCAGACAAACTCTGATCTGAGTTCAGCTCGCTCTGCTTTCACTGTCTGCGAGCACTCTGGGCCACACGAACACTTACCTTTTACTTAAGGGAAATATTAATGAAGAGCAGTGTTTTATTAAATACAGTGCTGTCCAAAAGTCTGAGACCTCTAGTGACGTGTTTTTAAGCAATACCAACATTTTCATTATAATTGAGAATTTTTTTATATGGCAGAACTGTGTAAATGCTTGTGCATATATATATATATATATATATATACTGTGCAAAAGTCTAGAGCACGTTATTTCACCCCACAAAAAATGGTGCATCAAGTATATTAAAGTTATTAAAATCAATGCAATAGATACATGGATGAGCAGAGAGTTTCTCAGGGGCTCAAATGTAAAAAAGTTTATATATTTATATATACACACACACACACACACACTACTCTGCAAAAGTCTTAGGGATGTTAGTATTTTCACCCCCAAAATGGGTTTAAGCCAGTTATTTCCATTTTTTTGCTGTAGTGTGAGTAGGAAATATCAGTTTACATTTAAAACATTCCTTTTGGAGATGTTCCCGCAGTTTTTCCTGATTTAGTCTGTCTCAGTTTTCCCTGTCTCTTCATGTAATCACAGACCGACTCGATGATGGAGAGATCAGATCTCCGTGTGAAGCACCGGCTGCTGTCAGACTCCAAATCTCACTGGATTATTACAATTAATGACCAAAGGAATGTTTGAAAATGTAAACTGATATTTCCTACTGACACACTGCAGCAAAAGATGGAAATTACTGGTTTAAAAAAAATACTGACATCCCTAAGACTTTTGCACAGAAGATGCCCTCCTTAAGAACAGTGTGCATTTACTTTTAAAATGTAACATATTTAGATAATGCGTGATGACGCATCAGTCGATATGTTATTAAATAGAAACATTTGATGAAAAATAATTCAACTTTTTAACGGCTTTTACTATAATTCTTAATCATTTTTATTTATATTTTACTATCATTCATGGAAAATACTAAATCAACTATTCTATTTAAAATGTAATTGACTTTTTAGTTGAATAACCGATGACAGACAAAGCAGAATCCCAGTAAAAGACATTCAAGTGAAAGGTAAAATTATTCTGTGATTTATTGAAGTACATCGTTTCGGCGGACTAAATCTCACAAATGGTGATTCTGAATGACATGGCAACATTTAAAATTGCGTAGCCATTCATCAAACGTGCTGAGTTGAGATTTTTGGCCAGGAGAAAACGGTCATCTTACCCTGTATATGTGAAAACAAAAAGGACGGTGCAGGTGTGACTGTTGGAGTGTTTGAAGAATTGTTCAAAGCTTTTGTCAGGTGAGGAAGTACTTTGACTCTGGAGAAACCTGTTGAGCATTCAAGACATGTCATGCATAATGAGAGCCAGTTTCCTGACAGGTTTTCTCAGGTGATGTTTGCTCAGAGGGAAACAGGTGTGTGAGAGCGTTTGTCACACTCTTCCCTGATGGTCCATCTCTTTTTTTCACAAATGTATGATTCATAATCAAAGACTGTTCATGCGAGACAGAGAAAACAGATGACACATTAAGTGTCATTTTAATATGCAGTATTTATAGAACATTGCATGACGTCCTCTAGAGTAAATCACTTGAGACAAAACCAGAACTTGTGACGGACTGCGTTTGCAAAGCTTAACTCTGGTTCTACATGGATTAAATGTTACAGTGCAAAAGCCCCGACTGTAAAATCAATCAAAATGTCTTCATTCAGGGCAGTTTTAGTGGATGTCGTTGTGCTTATGCAAACTTTTCCAGGACTTTTTCAGATTCCTCCTTGCAAAGGCAACTTTAAAGTCAAGAAATTAAACAAACAAAAACTTAGTAATCTGATACATTGGAAATAGAACTTAAAAGTACCCATTGACTTCAAATAAATGTATAGTTTTCCTGTGTCTCAAACATTAGAGAGCAGTGCTTGCAACATCAAGGTCATGGGTTTGATTCCCAGGGAAAGCAAGAACTGATTAGAATGTCAATGTGTTTCTCGAACGCAATGCAAGTCGCTTTGGATAAAAGCGTCTGATAAATGCATGAATGTGAATGACAGATTCTGTTGACACACTTCCTGTTGAGAAGTGGCAGTGCCTGCAATACAACAGACTTGGTAGACAATGCATCATTTTACAGGAAATGACATTTGATTGACTGAGTCAGAGATGTGTTTAAATGTCTTCAGCTCCTAACTTTCAGTCGAATCCATGTCTTCTTCCTCCGAGTCCTCTACCAGGAGATCGGCGTGTTGGGTGTAGTCAAAGGCAGGGAAGCTGATGGGCAGCTCGCTCCATTTGCTGAACGTCTTCTTCTTAGAGCCATATGTGACCACAAAGTTCTTGATATGGAGGCAGGGACACTCGATGCTTTTGTACAGCATCATCGAACCCCACTGCTGCTCAGGAGCGAAACAGAACAGAAGATTTCAAACAAAAGGAGATGCATTTGCCATATTACTATACTATATATTTGCAGTGCCAATAATTTACTTGTATGAAACATGCAAAATCTACTTTGAAAAACATCTCAGTTTTGCCCCTTCAGATCAAGTACATATCAAAAGATTTGAGTCTCATTAAAAAGCTGGAAAACGCTGCAATATTATTTGAAATCTTCACATTAATTAAAGAGGTTAAATGCAGAATTAAGAGACTCTTGATATTAGCGACACCGGTGGCCGTTAAGTGATTCAAGGCTCTAATATATTTGAGGCTTTTTTCCATTGTTGGTAATCATTGTTGGAAATATCTTTGCAGTGATAAACTGTTAATGAACATTTACATGAGTATTTAGATGTGATCTGCGCTGAACTCCTTTCAATAACAAGATGAACACAACAAAAATGACACAAAAGCATCTGATCATAGCAATGTGGATTCAAGCTCTGTGATTCACAGTTTATGAAGTTTATTTGAGTCCATATAGAGCTGGTTATGTGAGTGAATATAGACTGAATTTAAGCTTTAATCCATTTCCCTTGCATAACAAATTAACTTGACATGAACTTAATACCGAAAGAGCTATTCTGTCACATCCTTTGGATTCTCATGGGCTCTTCACATAAAAACCAGTCTTCAGGCTTTAGTTTTTTTAAGTTGTTTTTTTAAGTTTAAGCATTACAAGCTGTTCACACACTGGCCATGCAAAAGTTATAACGCATGAAAATTCTTAAATATAGCCTCTTTAATCATGAATGTATACAGTGTATCATTTTAATAATCTACTTATAAATATATCACCTTGGTCCTTTGACGTTCACAGTTGTGTGATGTTATAATTAGCAGAAATGCAATAACCCTTTATTTAAATGGAAGAACTGACGCACCTGTCCGCACTTTTTGCAAGCAATGACTCCGTTGGTCTCGTAGTCCAAGAGTCGCTCCTGTAGCGACGCATTCTCTCGGACCGTAAACAACTCGCTGCAAATGTCAACAACAATTATTTTTACTGATTTATTTCACTGTCATCATCGTTATGCAGGATAGACATAAATTGCATAATCAGTATTCATAGTTTTCTGAGAATGCAAATAAAAAGGGTATGAGTGACAAACAAGACTGAGTGTGAGTGTTTACCTGAACCGGTTGGTGACATTGACGTGGTGCATCCTCTCGATGATCTCAATGTCTTCTCCAGAGCTCACGAACACACTGCACTGCCTGCAGCTCAGGCTGATTTTCGACGGCGATTCCTTCATCCTTCCCTTCTGCTGTTTCTTCTTTATCTTGACCTTCTCCTCCATTATGGCCTGAATCTGAAACTCTCTGATCTACACAAAACCAAATAACGTTTCTTTTGTGAGGTCTGTTAGAGTGTATTTCCGACAGTCATTGAAGTAGAGTCTCACTTTCTTCTCGTAGTCGGCTCGATTCATCTTGCAGACTTTGGCGATGGCTTTGCTCATCATTTTCTCCCTGTATTCGTTAACGCTCTCTCTCTCTGCCACCCCAGACCCCGTCTCCGCCACCAGCGTGTAGCTACTGTCTTCCGCTCTTCCTCGACCACGGGCCTGCGGACGCGGAAAAATCAGGATGCAATGTCAAAAACAAGCCCGACATCAGCAGTGTGCATTCGTAAGTCTCTGATCACTTTATTTGTCTTTTTATAAGTAGTGATAGATTGAATTGTTTGCAACCAGGCATAATCTCCCAAAATTATGGTCATTTAAAAATGGTCCTATTACCAGAAATGGTCGTTTTTGTTGATTTTGTCAATTTTGAATTAATATTGGGTGAAATTTATTGTACATTCCTACCTGTATACACAAGGGCATTATATTGCTCACACTGCCCTCTAGATATCAGTAGTTGCATTGGCCATGGAAAAACATCCACCCACTTGCATTTATTTAGTCATTTATGACACTATTTCATGTATACTATATTGTCATGCTTGTTTCACACATCCGACAGCAGCATACATGGACACCTTTTATTTCAATTAGAATGAAATCATTACCTATCCCATTGATGAACCTGAATGCAGTGTTTACAAGAGCACTAAATAAAGTGAGCGGGTTGATGTGCGCGTTTATATGTCACAAGCTTTAATTCGGAATTGATCTTGTAGGTTTAGTTCACCCAAAAATAACACTTTATTTTGATGCTCCCCGACAGATATTCTCCTCACTTTATATGCCATCTTACTAACCCTAATCTTACAGTCTACTAAAACGCAGAGTGAGTTGATATGTAGTTGCAAATGTACTTATACTGTAGTTAGCAGACTGTCAAAATAAAGTGTAACCAATAATGCAATAATGTAAAATCAGACCTGAATCATGGCGACCTCATTGGTCACAAGGCAATAGCGTATGACGACGTTACACTCGGCGATGTCCAAGCCCTCTTCTGCCACAGTGGTGGCGATTAGCAGATTGATCTCCCCTTTACGAAACCTTTGCAGCACATCCTTCTGCTCTGCCTGAAGACGGCAAGACATGATCTTATTTAAATCGATATTATGCCTCAAAAGCAACTTGGAACATTCATGGCAATGGATGCAGAAACAGTCGCATTTCTCAGTCACTTACCGCGGTCATCGGTTTCACCACGCTCTGATCCCCACCGCCGATCAGATAGCTGGCACTGACTCCGACTTCAGCAAACTTGGGGTTTTCCTCAATCCACTGGCAGAGAGCGATGGCGCTGAGGCGGGTCCGGGTGAATATGATGCCTCTCGCCTCCTTTCTGCTGCTGAATTCCTTCAGGATGATGTTTCTCAGCTGGGCCAGGTTATTGTTTTCATACTCTGGCTTTCCCATCAACTCCTGCAGCTTCCCTTTTTTGTCTGTGGTGGATTAAGCAGAGCTTTTTTTAGTTAACTAAAACTAAGACCATATCAAGCATTTTTGCTACCTGAAATATATATAATAAAAAAAAATTGTACTTTGCTTTAGTTATTTTAGTACACCAAGTCAAACTATCCATCCATCCATCCCTAGTTTAACTTGATGTACTAAAAGAAATAACTGAAGTACTAAAATAAGTAAAGCTGAGTACAGAAAAACCTTAGTCATAAATTAATAATTTATTTTAAAAACAACAAAATTACGAAAATTTTAATTAATCCAAAACAGCATTTTAATATTAGTATTTTCTAATTATTTAATAAATATTTGAGCAATTTGTTTTTAGCTTACCGTATATTTATTATTATTATTTCGGTAGTAGTTTTAGTAATTATTTGTATTTCAGCTAAAACATATTTTATTTCAGTCAGTTGCCAGTCACAAGTTTTTACTCTATTTACATTTTATTCATCAGTGCTGTCAATTGATAAAAAAAGATCTAATTAATTACACTTTTTTCTGTAATTAGTTGTGATTAATTACAACTAACATAACATTTTATATTGTAATAATTTCACATTTAATCTCCGAATTAATGTATAAACAACATAAAGACAGTATATTTTAAATATTTGCTTAAATACCTGATACTGATGTCTCTATGAAATAGATTTTTCTCAATTTTAGCAAATAATTAAAGGCATTCAGCATTACAGTATAACTGAAAGCACTCAATTTGAACATTTATTAGGCTTTAAAAAATAGAACAACTTTTTAAAGTGAATGTCTTCTCATAAACTCATTATAATAAATGTTACATTCTCTGCCCTTCAATATATCAGGGCTCAATTTTTTTCTATTGTCCCAGTCAGACCAGTTCAGATTTTTTACATGTGCTGTAAAAATGCACAAAAATGTAACCTTGCAAACTGCTTTAAGATTTTCAGGTAGGTCTAACATGTAGGAAATATACAGAAATTAAATCAAACTTTATCAAGAAATTACAGAATTTTTTTCCCTGTGCTCCTGTGCACTTTTTATTTCTAAGATACCTTTGAACAGTGTGAAGAGGAATCGTTCTGTGTCTGTGATTGTAATGGTGCCTTCCTCATCTGGGCAGGATTTCGTCTTCAGCTCTTCGTCGTGATATTTGTCGAGGAAGCGGAAGGCGTCTGACATGCGTATAGTGTTGCTCTGATGAAGAGCCTCGTTGTATTGCCGCAGGTGTTCGGCGCACACGCGCACCTTCTGATTCTCTTCCTTAGCAGCTGTTGAACAACACAGGAAATATTTATAAAAGAGTATAACCGCTGGTAGCAGGAACATAGAGGTGGTAAAGCAGTTTCAATATCTTTTTAATTAAAATAATATTTAATGGAGTTACGCCATTCACAGTGCATGATGGGATGAGTAGTTCATTCCTAGATTAAAGTCCACCTGTTTTCCACTGAATTATGTGTTAAATGTTTCAGTGTTGTTATTCGTCTCAGATCTCTTAAAAATATATATGGTGAAAATAAACGTGGGAGAACAATCTTCCATTACCAGGATTATCATCATTAATTAAAAAACATTTGTATTACTTAAAATATGCATTACCTGAACTAATATAAAATATATAAAACAAACTAATTTTAATTACATTTTTAATAACTAAAACAAGTATTTAAGCCAAAACCCATATCTTTATTCAGTTATTTATTCATCCTTTTGTCAGGGTTCTGTTACTTCGGTCCTGTTTTGGTGACAGAGCTCTGACACTAACGTAATGTCTCGTGTTTTGTGTGTGTGTGCGGCTTTGAATGTCTTGAGTCGCGCTCTGTCTTGTCTGTGTAGCGTCTTGTGTGCGGGTCATGATGTTCGATCCCGACACTTTGGTCTTGTTCAGTCTTGGTTTTGTGTCGAGGTTCGGACATTCATGGCCTGTGTGTTTGTCTTTGTTGTGAGTGTTTGCTCGTCCTTGTGCGCTCTACGTCATAGAGTGGCGTGAGTTGGCGCACTCTCTTGTTTGCGTGTATTGTTGGGAGCACGTGGTTCATGTTTACATCGGCCGTGTGCTTTCATGTTGTGTTTTGTGTGGCTCGCGGTTTGTGTTTCACTAGCTGCACGCAGTCTCATCTTGTTTCACGCGGCTTATGCGCGATCACATTGTCCTGTCATTGTGTAACCCCGCCCGTCTTTTTCCCTCGTTATTGTTTGATTGGCCCCACCTGTCCTCTCTCCTGTCTCTATTTATACCCTTCGAGTTTGCTGTCCTGTGCTGCTTCGTTGTCTTATGTCTGTGAAGGTTTGGATTGTGTTGCTGTCCTGTGTCTAGTCTAGTCTAGTCCTGTTCTTATCCAGTCAGTCAAGTTGCTAGTTTATGTTTTTCGCCCTCGGGGGAGTTTTTGTTTTATTTTTATTATTAATAAAAGCCCATCTGAGTCCTCGCCTCATCCCTTCCGCAAACCTTGACACCTTTATAATTTGTGAAATCGCAATTAAACGGTCAAAATGTTTGGCCAGACGGTCAAACAAAGAAATTATGAACATATGCAAAAACAAGAAAGAACCAATGTAATATTAATAGCTAATTATGCTAAGTCAGTTCTTGGTTTGATGCTGTTTGCTTTTTGTTTTTCTATGCATTTTTTGTCTTGTATAGTAAAATAAAACCTGTAGCTGTAGGTTTTTTTGATGAATAATTTTGTCAGATAAATGCCTTAACCAACTTTAGTGTTTTGTTCTTCCCTCATATTTATAAAAAAATGTTTATTAAAAAATGGAAATTATTTTCCTCATATTTTGATATAATCAAACTTGTTGGTTCAATATAGACTTGAAAAACATAAGACGAATTCATTAAGATTAAAAAACACAAAAAAATTACTAAAACCTGAACTAAAATGAAAATGTAAACAGAATCTATACAAATAAAATCAAATTCAAAATATTAACAAAAACTCTAATAGTATTTAAAGCTAAAGCCAAAACACACAAGTAAAGTCTGGCCTTTATTCAGTTCATGAAAGTTGTGAAATTCTGCAACCAAAGCTTACCAAGTAGGAGGTGAGTGTAAAGATCTGCACTAAATAATGTCTGAACTACTTCAGAAACGTTGCTGGAATTCACAGTAAAATAACAGTCGCTTCCTTTGAAAACAGGAAAGAGAGCCTGTTATTGCTGTGGCTTATAGAAACACATTTTGTATGACTGTATATGAAATTCTTATCATGACTTCAACATTACAGTGGTTAAATGGTGGTTTCTGCCTGAAGCAGAGAACACACAGAGAGAAACCACATTTTAATAAGAGCTCTGCAAACATTCTCACACAACCGGGAAACGCTGCTTTAAAAGAAGCATGTTGTTCATTTTTAGCAAAGGTTTGCAATCTGCATTTGTTGGAAGTAACACATTTATCCAGTTGTACAACATATAGAGTGATATAAAATACTTACAAAGAACAACATCAAGTCATTTAAATACTTAATAAATACATAAATAACAGCAGGGAAAACTACAAACATCTCAAGTGGTTTGACTGGTTATCACCCGATTAGCTGGTAAACGTTGTAAATTCAACATCTGGTCACAAAAAAACAAACTCAGCCTTTCTAAAGGATCCGTGCATTCTGACAAAATAATTTTTTTTGGTTGCAAGCAACATATTCAGTGTTTTGCAACTATTTATTTATATTTTGGTAGCAGACTAGTGAGAGGTTTTTGTGGCGTCATCAGTCATGATGTTATGAGTCACATGACATTTACAGATCAGCTGATTGGCTCAAAACAACCTACACCTGCATCGCCATAAAGCAAAGCCATTCGATTTCAAGCTGTACTTATATTCATAGACATGCCACCTTTATCAATTTCTCAGATTCTTCCTGATATTTCCAGGTTTTGAATGGCTCATAAGCCTCCACAAATTAGAGAAAGTCTTTCTAAATTGTAGTAAACGAGGGATTTCTCACCATTCTGCTCTTTCTGAACCACCCACTGTTCGTAGTTCTGTGTGCCGGGCTCACAGAGCGGCAGAAGACCAGCGTGTGTGTGGATTTCATCCATTATCTTCTTGATTACGTCTCCAAACGGGTCCTTTAACATGCAGTAGAGACGGATATTTTCAAACAATACAACTCTGATCTGAACGTTCACATCATATACACCTATGTATGTTTTCACATTGTATTGTTGACAGGCTGGAAATCTTTAAGTCATTGTATTTTCATTCTTTATGAAGATCTTTCTAGAAATATCTAAATATTTATTAAATGTGTTAAATGTGTCATTTATTAAATTTATTAAAAGCATATAATGTCTGCACCACTAGTGGCAACAAACAGAAATTAAGTTCTAAAACTAAAAGTTCTCAAACATAATTTTTTTCCCCTCCTTAAAAAGAAAATGCTTAAAAAGAAAAGCCGTCTGGCATACTGACACTGAGAGCTTCACGCTTTCTAACCTTATCTCCACATTTTTGCTTTTGTTGTTGCAAAGGGACGTTTTGAAATGTAAACTGATATTTCCTACTGACACACTGCAGCAAAAGATGGAAATTGAAAGTTTGGGATATCTCTACTAATATGTATTATATAGCTAGTGTTATCTGGTGATGTTTAATTACGAAACAACCCAATAAATTAATTTACATTCATGCATTTATCAGATGCTTTTATCCAAAATGACTTGCATCGCATTCAAGAAACACATTGATATTCTAATCAGTTCTTGCTTTCCCTGGGAATCGAACCCATGACCTTGATGTTGCAATGCTCTACTGGTTGAGCTACAGTTAAGTTAAGTTAAGATAAGTTAAGATAAATATTTTTAAGAATTTGAATTCTTCTTATGTTTTGTTTTAAGAACATTCTTAATACGTTTTTTTTTTGTATATAAAACATTCTTGGTGGAATTACCTTCTTCCGCCCTTCCGCTCTTGCAATCCTTTTGTACGGCGTTTTGGCCTCTTCTTCTTCAAAGGTCTTTGTTTTTATAGTGAAGGCATCCAAGTTTGCACAGATCTGAAATTCATCAAAATAATGATTGAACTCATTTCCAGATTGTAGATGAGTAACAGCTGAACTGTTACAGTAACATCACACATCAACAGACACAATCCGACCTTGACTGATTTAGTCTCATTTCCAAACAGCAAAACTCACTTTTGCATTTGTTTGGACTATAAACTGACAAATCTACTAGAAATGTAAATCAGACTACATTGCTTGCACTATATGTTTGTTGAGTAGCGCTTTATTTTAAAGTCCTGTTCCCCAATAACTAGGTACTTAACCCATGTAGTTAACTTATATTAACCAGTACTTTCTTAGGTACTGTAAAATAAAGTGCAACCAATTGAATGTTTGTTGTTCCACATCTATGTTTACATTCATGCATTTATCAGACGCTTTTATCCAAAGCGACTTGCATCGCATTCAAGAAACACATTGATATTCTAATCAGTTCTTGCTTTCCCTGGGAATCGAACCCATGACCTTGATGTTGCAATGCTCTACTGGTTGAGCTACAGTTAAGTTAAGTTAAGATAAGTTAAGATAAATATTTTTAAGAATTTGAATTCTTCTTATGTTTTGTTTTAAGAACATTCTTAATACGTTTTTTTTTTGTATATAAAACATTCTTGGTGGAATTACCTTCTTCCGCCCTTCCGCTCTTGCAATCCTTTTGTACGGCGTTTTGGCCTCTTCTTCTTCAAAGGTCTTTGTTTTTATAGTGAAGGCATCCAAGTTTGCACAGATCTGAAATTCATCAAAATAATGATTGAACTCATTTCCAGATTGTAGATGAGTAACAGCTGAACTGTTACAGTAACATCACACATCAACAGACACAATCCGACCTTGACTGATTTAGTCTCATTTCCAAACAGCAAAACTCACTTTTGCATTTGTTTGGACTATAAACTGACAAATCTACTAGAAATGTAAATCAGACTACATTGCTTGCACTATATGTTTGTTGAGTAGCGCTTTATTTTAAAGTCCTGTTCCCCAATAACTAGGTACTTAACCCATGTAGTTAACTTATATTAACCAGTACTTTCTTAGGTACTGTAAAATAAAGTGCAACCAATTGAATGTTTGTTGTTCCACATCTATGTTTACATTCATGCATTTATCAGACGCTTTTATCCAAAGCGACTTGCATCGCATTCAAGAAACACATTGATATTCTAATCAGTTCTTGCTTTCCCTGGGAATCGAACCCATGACCTTGATGTTGCAAGCATCACGCTCAATGGTTAGAGACACAGGAAAGTTCCACATTGGAGGACAAATGCAAATGGTTAGGATGAAAGTCCTTCTCGATTCTTAACCCGGTTTTCTAGCACTGAGAAACGAATGCAAAAGAGTTTGTGTTGGCGGGTTGCTGGTGTTGTCATAAAGATTTGTGGTAAAGCAGACCAGCAGGGTAATAATGTAACGCAGGGTTGGGGCTGATTCTCTCTCCTGGCCGGAGAAGCATGAAAGGCATGCGGAGGTTTACGGCTGCCTGCAACACGGGGCCGCGCGGAACATTGGAAACAGCTTTGTGGTGATGAAAGCAGTAAGACATGTGGGAGACGAGGGAGTGTGTGCTTGTGGAAAAGTCAGATTAAAGAAAAACAGTTAGGGAAGATTTGATTTGAGAGAGGAAGGAAAAGATTGTTTTCTTTTTTGGAGAAGTAAAGCCAAATCTTTATTTGTGTACGGTAAAGAAAGTGTGTGCGTTGAAGGCATGGGCGCGCGAATGCTAACATAAGCATTTTTGCACTCTTGCTCTCAGGCACGGGGATTTTTACAAGTTTAATATGCTTCCACTAAACGATTCCAGTTCCTTAACAGTTCCGATAAAGGGATAGTTCCCCCTCCCCCCCTCACCCACCCTTGCACCCCCCCCCCCCCCAAAAAAAAATATCTTTAGCACTTTCTAGAACTATACAATGATTGTTTATACTATCGTTTAAAAGTTTGCAGTGAATAAGATATATATTTTTTATGTTTTGGAAACATTCATCAAGGCTGAATTATTATTTAATAAAAAATACAGTAAGCGTATATTGTGAAATATAATAATTTAAAATTTGTGGTGTTATATAAATATATATGTATATATATGTGTTTGTGTGTGTATGTGTATGTGTATGTGTATGTGTATGTGTGTATGTATATATATATATGTATGTGTGTGTGTAATATTTCTCCATATCTTTTAGATGACTGGCATCAGTAAACAGTTTGCCACGTCTATTTAGGTAAAAAAGTTCACAAAGAGAAACCTTTTCAGTGGGTGTGGAAATACATGAAGACTCATTTTAAAATAGTATTATTTGCTGAGAAATAGCGCATTACAATGGATGGTCGAGCGGATGGATTTCTGGATGGTTGGTGATTGGGCATCAGTAAGGGGCTAACGGGTGATGATTTGGGCTGCAATATTGGGAAATGAGATGTCAAGCTGACTTCTGCAAGATATGTGATGAGTGCAAGATAGTTTATCACTGGTTCTCTGCTGTGGTAGAAAAAGAAGGATGGTGCCTTCTGAAATAAAAGCATGCTGCAAAAAACTTTTTGAAAATGTATTTCTACACCCACTGTTTCTCTTTGTGAGCTTTGCTTTGAGGTGAATGAAATGCAACTTCACACACAACCGCCGTGTGCATGCAGAGGTTTTTGAGGCTCCAGTTTTCTGCTCAACAGTAGCTTTTTTAAATACAATTCATTTTTTTGACGGAAATGTTCCTTAATAAGCTTTTATATGACCGATTTCTCTTGTGCTGTAAATTATTCACACATCTTAAGACAGTTTGATAATCTCCATTCGGTTTTCACACAATATTAGTTATTGTCATGCCTTTTGCATGACATTGCACCATTTCATGCTTTTCTTCTAGAGAAAGATCCTGTCCTCCTGCCTGTACTGCATGAGAGCTGTGACCTCTTTAAATTGGGTTTCCATTTACCTAAGTAGACCTGGCAGATTATTATATTGATGCCAGTTATCTAAAAAGATATGGAGAAAACAAACAAACAAACACTTTCTTTGAAAAGCTAAAATCTGAGTGTTGTACTGAAATCCTCCTGATATGGCACTGTTATAATAATTTAGAACGTAGTGTAAAGACACACACACACGCACTCACTCACACACACACACGCACTCACTCACACACACACACGCACTCACTCACTCACACACACACACACTCACTCACACACGCACGCACGCACGCACGCACGCACGCACGCACACACACACACACACACACACACACACACACACACACATATATATATATAAGTCGATATAAATATATATAATACGATGATTGATTTGCGGCTCAAGAAACATTTCACATCATTTACATTTAAATTCATGCATTTATCAGACGCTTTTATCCAAAGCGACTTGCATTGCATTCAAGAAACACATTGGCATTCCAATCAGTTCTTGCTTTCCCTGGGAATTGCAAGCGCCACTCTCTACTGTTAGAGCTACAGGAAAGATATTATTATTGACAGAAATCTTGTGTAACATTACCAAGGTTTCTACTGTTATTTTTGACTGAATATACGTTTCAAAATGTATTGTATTGCGCAACAGAAAAATGTTGCCTGTGTGTTTGTTCTTTTTTCACGGCACCATGTGTTTCTGGGCTCTGTGGCTGTATATTACCTGCAGAATGTGTTGCTCTGCCATCTGCTGGCTCATGGCTCCTCCCACACCAGGTGAGGCAGTCAGACCCAGAATCTGAGGGATCGGAACGGGGCTTTTCTCCTGCTTCTTCAGCAGCTGGTTCTTATGCTTTTGTTTCAGGTAGCGAATCATGATGTGGTTATATGCATTGCCCTTCTTCGTGTGGTGGCACTCGTCAATGACCATCAGGGTGAACTCTGCAAGAGTAGGAATGAAATAAGTACTGAAAATCTGAACCATATTTACCACAGATAGAGTAGATTTAAAATATTCTTAATATATTCATATTTAGAATTAATAGTTCTTTACATAGTCTTCATTTTTTTTTTCAATTTAGGCTTTTTTGTATCAAAATCCATGTTTAATGTGAATAAATGGCTTCAGTACATTTTTGAGATTTTTAACTTTTACTTCCATGACTTATTTTAGAGTAGCGGAAAAACAGTGTTTAGTTTGTCTATTTGCATGTATGTAGATTTCAATTTCAATGCAAATATATTTTTAAAAAATGAACTAAAGTGACCTAACGTTTAGAAAGTCCCCACCTGCTCTAAACTAGAAATACACCAAACTTTTCTCTTTTATTCTTACAAAGTGGGATTTTAATTTTTACAAGGTTTTTACAAAGTGGTTTGTTCATATATCTTTCACCTGGTTTATATAACATTGGAAACATGATTGATATATGTCAAGGGTTCTGCCATATTGTTGTGACAGAGCTCTGACTGCCGTAATGTCTCGTGTTTTGTGTATGCGAGTGTCTCGAGTCGCGCTCTCTCTTGTCTGTGTAGCGTCTTGTGTGCGGGTCATGATGTTCGATCCCGACACTTTGGTCTTGTTCAGTTTTTTGTCGGGGTTCGGACATTCATGGCTCGTGTGTTCGTTGTTGTTCTCTCCACGACCCAGTCTAGTTGTCTGTTGGTTATGGTATTCCCCCTCGGGGCAGTTTTTGTTTGTGTTTTGTTTTATCTTTCATTGTAAATAAATCCCTTCTCACTGCATACCTGAGTCCTCGCTACTTGATCCGTAACAGATATTTGATTGATTATTTGATGAGAGATTTAAAATGTCAACAGAATTAAAAAATGAATTTTAGACCTGCTTTATCCAATATTCAGATTTCAGTTCTGATGCAAATTTAGTGCATATCATTATTTAGATAATGCATCATTTACATATTTAAACATAATATTTCAGAAAACCATTTTATTTAAATGGTGATATCTATTAGTAAACATTTTGTGTATACATCTGTCTCGCCTTAAAGGCATAGTTTACATTTATGCATTTGGCAGACGCTTTTATACAGAGCAAATTACACTGCATTCAAGAAACACATTGAATCAGTTCCTGCTTTCCCTGGGATCGAACCCATGACCTTGATGTTGTAAATACCAATGCTCTACTGATTGAGCAACAGGAAAGCTGTTGTTTCCGGCTTACCCAGAAAATTCAGATCAAATATTTATAATTATATATATTTATATATTCCAATGTGAATTTCCTTTGTCCATGCAACACAAGTTTTTTGTCCATACAAAGGAAGTCAATGGGGTCCAAATGTTTCATTCATTTTGCTCTGAAGAAGTGAGAACGTCACGCAGGTTTGGAATGGCATGAGGCAAAATGTGGGGTGAACTTTCCTTTTTATCTGTATGAGAATAAACCACCAGCCAGAAATATATGCATATACAGTATATATATTTTACACAAACAGTAAAAGCTTTTGGTCATTTTTTTCTAGCATGTGTTTCTAATCAACAAGGGCGAGTGCTGTAAACCAGCAGTCCATTCTCACCGGCTAAGCTTACAGTTTTTGTGCCGCCTTCCGGCCCCCCAGGGAACTGTGAAAAAAAAGGTAGTCTGCATTTCACACACTGACTGTGGCCACGTTTAACAAATCAGACTTTAAAGGTTCTGCCTGTTTGGCCCCTGAGGGCTGGAGTGGGCTCGGAAAATGACAGCAAATCTCCACTGAATTTGATCAGCCAGACGTGTGGACCATCGACCAGAAAAGAACGAAATAAAGGGCTTGTGAGTAAAGCGAGGGAGGGGGGATCAACAAACAGCATATGCCACAGAGGAGGAATTCCACCTTGCGGCGGACGCTGCCAGAGAGACTCACAGGAGAGCAGAATCTGCCAGCAAAGACTGACGGGGAAAAACACAGTCACATGAAACCTCAGAGGAGGAGCGTTGGAGCTCTTCAACATCTAACAGAAGGTGAACGCGTTTGACTGGCCTCGGACTCTCTGAAAGTGTTTCATGCATGGGAGTGAAGGGAAAAGTGACCTACGTGACAGTCTGACTCCATCCTCGTCGCCGTTCTTGGCTTTGGCAAAAGAGTTTTCCAGAATCTGTGCCGTGCAGATGATGATGTCATTTTGCTCCACGATTTGTGGGAAGGAGATTTTGAGCTGCGAGTCTCCGCTGACTCGCTCGACTGAGTATTGGTGCTTCAGAAAACACCCAAACTCGGCCTTGTAGTGCTGCTCCACCAGGGGAACCTGCAAAGAAGTTATTTTGCATTATTACACGGCTCTCTGAAATGCGGGATTCTGATTGGTCTGGTTCCGGGAGTGTATTTTTCATTCATTTTTCCCTCATGGATTATGAACAGTCTTTGTTAAGCCATGAACCAAGCCAACCAGTTACAATCTTTGATTTGAAGCACAACAATTTTTGAAAATTGGCCCAATGGACAATGAAACAAGACTGTGCACTGAACGGTTTTACTGAGGGAAAGAACTACAATCCCATGAAGCATTGCAAACCACATTACCGAATTAAAAACTAGACTAAATGTAAACAAACTCAGAATTCCTCAAAATGAATAAAATCATTTCGTTACGCAAATCTCCTATAATTAAACGTTAAAACAAACATTTCTATGCATTTAATCTCATTGACCGATGTTTTTGCTGCTGACCTTCAATGATTCAGTTCAACCATAAGCAAAGATGACTTTAGATTTGTAGTTTTTATGGGTAAAGTAAGTGTTAAACTATCTTCTCCTGATGCAGAACGGCAGCGGCTGAAAGGTTAGTTTGAGCTCGACTAAACACACGTCAATCTGCATTTCCTTCAGCATTATTATTTCAGTGTGAAAGGGCCTTTATATTTGCCCAAAAATAGACCTTTTTTGTCACTATAAAACAATCAAACAAACAAGCCCAGCCCAGATAAGAGAAAAAGCAACCCAAAAATGACATAAAGCATTGCTTTTCTTAAAAAGTAACTAAGTAATGGAATTAGTTACTTTTTAAGGGATTTACGCAACATTGTAATGCACTATTTTTCAAAGTACAAACATTTCAGTATTTTGAGAGCGTAGAGAGTGATTTGATTACGTGATTTGCATTGCTCTTTTGGAGCGTTTTGCTTTCTTTTTACTCTGATTAGTGTAATTGTCTGTACAGCATCATGGGTAATGTAGTTTTTCACTAGGAATTCCATGGTTAAACATAATTATTTTTAAAATAAGCTGAAATAATTTGGGCCGATGGCTTTAACAGAAGCAAATAGATTGTCTTTAAAGATTTAAAATTAAATTAAATAAGATTTTTGCCTTATCTAGGAAAATAATGAAGTTATTACTCCGGAACTGGACTGTTACGCTCTATTACACGGCTCTCTGAAATGCTGGATTCTGATTGGTCAGCCGCGACATCCCAAGGTCAGCTGTTCCCAAGTAATTGCCGCTCATCCGAGTATTTGAGACATTTTTTTCATGTTTCTCGTATCGCTTTACGGAAGTGCTCTCTGTCATCGAATTCAACGCAGCTTCAGTTCTTGAATGTATTTACTCTAAAATGAAACGCGGACTTCTGAATTACAGTAATACCTTGAGATATGAGCGTCCCGACATACGAGTAAGCCGTTGACAATGTTTGCTTTGAGATGAGAGTATATATTTGAGATACGAGCAGCTTACAGACGAGCACTCGCAGCAGCTCAAGCTCCTCATTTATGGGCTTCTGAGGCACATTATTGTGCGTGTAGTTTATCCAATACACAACATACGAAGAAACACAAAACTTCTGCATTATCTACGTCATCCCTCCCTCCTCCTCCTCCTCCTCCTCCTCCTCCTCCTCCTCCTCCGCACATGAGGCATTAGCTGCTACTGTATCGTGTGTCTCAAAGATAAGAATAATTAAAACCACGTTTTATTTTATATCACAGAAATTCTTATACTATATTTGTGTGTGTGTGTGTGTGTGTGTGTCTTTATAGCAATTAAAAGCATGTTTTTTTCCATTGTTATTAGCACTAATAAGGGAGTTTTTTAGGAGACCAGAACGGATACATTTTTTTTAACTGTTATGTCTTATGGGGAAAATGATTTGAGATACGAGCAATTCTAGCTACGAGCTCGTCCTGGAACGGATTATGCTCGTATCTCAAGCTATTACTGTAATAGTAGGCCTACGGTAATTGCCTTGATGCTAGAATGATTTTGTACACAATATTGTAAGGTATTTTAAGATAATAAACAGGTCAGGTTTTACAACAGTTTCTTGTCAAATGTGGCGAGTAATCATGTAGTAAGTGGGATAATGTACATCCAGCTGGTTGTTATCACAAAAAACTGTCTTGGTGTACATTATCCCAGTTATTAGCGGCTGCTAAGGGTTTTTTAGGGGCATTGCAGGGCATTGTATTGCATTTTTCTGTTATTTCTGCACAGGGAACTGGCCGTTCACAGGAAGTCTGAACCAACCGATGTGCTGAGTTGTAGGTTTGCATCACACTTTTGCTGATGTGGATATTTAAACATGGATAATGAAGTTTTATGATTCAGCAGGACAAAAAGTCCCTCTGCTCTACAGCGAACACTCAAAAACATCATCTCATTTCTGTTTTTCTTTTGCACAGACTTGAATTCAGTGCCTCTTGAACTAAACACTGTTATTGCTCAAAAGATGCTCTTTGTTCAACTTTCATACCACTGTAAAAAATGATATGATCAATAAGTTGTGACATAACATGTTTTTACATAGCTTTAACTCATCAAAATAAGTTTTGCAATTTGCAACTTAAAAAAAGAGCTATACAAAAGATTCAACCCAGTTTAATGTATTTTAAGCTGAAATTACTTAAATATCCATATTGATTGTGCTTACATTTTTAAAGCTGCAACTTTAAAAGCAAATTTCTTAAAATTCTAATCTCATTAGTTTAAATCTGTTTTAATAGCAGCAGAATAAATCAGATATGGTTTTGTTTATCATTTTTTAAATATTATTCCACCTAATAATGTTTTACTGTTTATAATATTGACTCAACTACTGTATGCTACAGGTGAATTTGTCATATTTGTAGTTGATGGATGGCAGTGAAGCACCTTGTTGACGAGAACGACAACTTTCCCCGGTTGTCCCATCCGCTTCTTTCTCTCCAAATGTTCTTTAGTGATATACACGGCAACCCTGGTTTTACCACTTCCTGTTGGGAGGCAGATGATGATGTTCTTTTCCTCCAAAGCTGGTCTCGCCACCTCCATCTGATAGTCACGCAGTTCAATTTCCCTCTTACTGGCTGAGAGAGAAGGAGAGAGAGAGAGAGACGGTCGAGTGACCTGCAGGTACAGTAGACAGTGGGGCGGATGGAGGGTCAGCTATGGCAATTACAGCTGTGTTTGCTTTATCCCCTCTAGTTAGAATAACATTGTAGTTTATGAAATCACACACTCATTCAGACTGTCTATAAGCCTGCTGTGAATCTCGTGAAACCTATGAAGAACTCTTGTGAAGAACATGTATGCTGTTTAAACACAAAATCTGATTTATTCTTTTAATAAAATTAAGTATTTAGTTAATTAAAATTATTTTTTTCTCATATCTAATGTATTGTGTATATATATATATATATTGTATATCTAAAGTATTTTACATGGTTTTATTTGATAAAATATTTAGGTCACACTTTAGTTTAGAGTCCAAGTCTTGCTACTAACGAACTATTAACTATGCCTCAATAAACTCCTAATTACTGCTTATTAATAGTTATTAAGGTCGTTCTTGAGTTTAGGTATTGGGAAGAATTAAGGGATGTAGAATATGGAAATGTATTAATATGTGCTACATAATAATCAAACAATATCCTTGTAATATGCATGATAATAAACTAGTTAATAGTGAGAATGGGACCCTAAACTAAAGTGATACCAATATTTAATATTCTTTTAATTTGTGTATTTAAAAAGTGTATACATCTTTTTACATTTATTGTACTGACTTGATGTATTTTTTCAGTCTATCTTTTTTATCAGCCTTTCAGTATTGATCAGCTTTGAAAATATTGTGTTTTAAATTTAGAACTACTATATATATATATGCTTAATTGTAACAGAATATTACACATTATAAAGTATTAAGAATCTAATGAGAATAAGCTTTCAAAATTCAAAAAGAATTACAAAATTAAAAAATATTGCAGTTTTTACTTTTGATTTTGGCATCGAATGTGACCTGGATATATATTTAGTGAGATTCCTCTTGTAAACATTACAGCACTACTTTATCCAAACACAAGCACACAGACGTCTCACTGCGGTCTGTTTGAGTCGCATGCAAATGTTTTCACTTACAGAAAGGCAAAATAGGGTTCTAAAAGAAACCCGTGTGCTTCGGTCTGGGGGAACAATTACCCTAGAAACATGCGAACCGAGACGGAGCTCCTGGCAGAGGACAGATGAGCTGGTTTAGTAGGGCTGTGTGTTTTCATTCACGTGGCTGGATGTGGAAACTTGATCAGCTGTGCCAGTATTCAGCTTTTGTTTGCTCTGTCAGCATTATCACTGCCATTGCACTGCATTAAAGTTTCGTTTTTAGGTGTAAGATCATTTCGCATTTAGGGTTGAATTTTGAAAGGGTTTTTCTCATGAATCTGTGGTTCACATTACTTGAAGAGAGTTGCATGTTTTGTCTTGTGAATTTTGTGCTTTGAAAATATAAATTGATGTTTAATAACTACATCAGTCCAATTAGTTCATGTAAACTCAAATCCTTATAGTAGTTGCAAATCTTTATTTAGGAACTCGTAATGTTTTTAAAGCTACTATATATATATATATATATATATATAATCCAAAAACCAGAAGAGAATTTAAAGACATGGGTTCCTTTGGATTTATGGATAAGCCTATGGATTTTTATAACGGCAGTTTTTGGATTTCCATGTAAAATAAGGTCTGTGGTAAAAATAACTTTTTCTAATTTACTTTCCAAATAAATAAAGCAAAAGAACATGTTTAGGCCATATTTCACCCCCTAAAAGGAAATAAATTAGATTTTGTTTCCCCCAGTAAAATTAAGTCTATTTAAAAAAAAAAATTTGCAATATGATTTTGTTACTTTTATCTTTTAGTTTTAATTAAGCACATTTAATGCAAAACATCTCATTATGCAAATGAGATGCAGAACACAATGCAAAAAAATTCATTCTCATTATATTTAGCGTGAAAAAATGTCACTTCTTTGAAAAAAGTTGTTAAAATGTAATTAGTCTACAGTATTCATTACAGTATTTTGGGGGGCATGAAAATAATGCAACAAAATGACAAACAGATTTCACATAGCACTGAGAAACAGCAAAACTGAAATCCAGTGAGAAATATAGCAAGCTTAGTTCTGTACATCTATTGAACTGTGTCCTTTTTTATCTAAAGACGCCCTCATTTATATGATTTGACAAGGTTAATCCACATGCAAGCTCTTGGAGAGCTGTTTTAATCAAAGAAGTCATCATTCATGATTTACGTGTTACAGCGAGGCAACAATAGTGATAAATACCAAAAGGAATGCTTTAAATTGTGAATCATATTGAATTTATCAGTCAATATTAAGTCAGTCTTGCAGGCAGTGCCGACCCCGTCCAACCTGACCATTTGATTTATGAAACGGTTTTTAGTTTTGGGAATTCATTATACAAGAAGGAAACAAGGAAGCAACAAATCAGGTTCCCGAGAGTGAAATTTTACAGCTTGAATGTTCTTTTATAACGCAAGTCACTTAATGGATTTCTCAGTTACGTTATGCAAGTATTTAAGTATCAACTTTTATCTTGGATGTTCTTCTTAAAACAGAAATGAGACGGTTGTTACATACACTACTGTTCAAAAGTTTGAGGTCAGTGAGATTTTTACTTTTCAGTAAGGATCAAAAGTGAAAATAAAAATGTCTATTTCAAAAAAATAAATGCTGTTCTTTTTGAGTTTTCTATTCATCATAGAACTTATCACAGTTTCCACAAAAATATGAAGCAGCGCAACTGTTTTTATCATTGATAATAATAATAAATGTTTGTTGATCATTAAATCTTTAAATTTACTAATCAAATGAGAATGATTAGTAAAAGATCATGTGACACTGAAGACTGGAGTAATGATGCTGAAAATACAGCTTTGATCACAGGAATAAATAGAAATAGAATAAATAGAATAAATTTTACACTGATATAATATTACACTGTTTTACTGTATTTATCATCTTATAAATTCAACTTTAATCACAGGAATAAATGACATTTGAATTGTAATAAATGCATCTTTGGTGAGCAGAAAAGGCTTCGTTCAAGTACATAAAAACATCTCACTGACTCCAAACTTTTGAACAGTAGTGTACAGTAAGTTGTTTAGAGTTGTGAACAGCAGCTACACTTTATTTTAATATGACGTAGTTACACTTTACTACATGTACTTACTATAGAAGTAAGAGTAAATTCTGCATAATTACAAGTAGCTAACCCTTAACCAAACCGTAACCTTAACCGTAACTCAATAGTAAGTGCATGCAGTTAATTAATATTACTCAGTGCTTATTTAAGTGCAATGTAACTGCGTCACCTTAAAATGAACCATAACCGAATTCAGTGAGAAATGTGCAATGTTTGCTCATTTAAAAACATTTATTGAAGACCTTTGATTAGTCTGCATTTTGATTGCTCTCTATTTACTCTTTGTCTAGTCAATAACGTATTTATTAGAAGATAGGAATGAAATCTCCATGTGATCTTTCTTTCCTATGGGTCTCGTCCTCCCTGATTGTGAATTGATGGAGTGAATAATGAAGCAGACTGGCGGATCTCCAAACTCTTCATCCGCTGAGCACATGGAACATGTTTTCAATGTAATGCGCCTGAGAGTCCTTGAGGAGATTCATCCACATGAATTCTCTCATCCACACACAATCTAAAGCAGTAAACCACTGCTGTTCTAACTTACATTTGCATTTGGCAGACGCTTTTATTCAAATTGCATTCAAGAAACACTTTGACATTGTAATCAGTTCTTGCTTTCCCTGGATATCGAACCCAGTTGCAAGCGTGACTCTCTACTGGTTGATCCACAGGAAAGCTAACTAAATGCATATGAATTTTACTGTTCTTGTAAATATGCCCAGTACTTTTCCAAATGGATGTTGGTTTTTACATGCTACCTTAGAGAAACTTTGAGAGTGTTTACAATTCTCTGACAATATGACATTCCTAGAGAAGCCATCAATCTGGACGAGCTGCTTTTACAAGCATGTGCGAACACTGATTGTTAGGCTAATAGCATTTTTGGCAGGAGGACAGAATGCACTGAACAAATAATTAAAATGTGCTTCAAAATCACAAGGAATTCCTCCGCTGGGAATGAAATGGTGAAACACCTGAAGTTTACAGTGAATAATGAATCTGTGCACGCTGCAGTTTTCTTTGCAATGCATATTTGAAGCAACTCTAAGGCTCAGTGATGTATTGAATACATATATATTTGCAATGATTATGCTAGAAATACCATGAGTGTTTTATTTTGGCGCTAAGTTTTCTAAAAACGTCTTATTTACTAAGCCTTCCTGTCTCTGGAGAGCAGTATGCATTATGACAACTATACTTGTTGCACAGAAATTGGCATATGCATCTTTACTCATTTCACTCATTTCCTCCCGACCCGTTCTTGATCACTTCAATATGCCCTCGGCCTCGGTCTGGAACGCCATCTCTGCTGAACCCCGAGTGGAAATATTCCCTGGATGTGACGGTGATTTAGCACTTTTTTGAGGAGACACGACTGGTGAACTTTATGCGGTCTCACATGTGGAACCACGAGAATCAGGCCGCTGAACACAACTAAGACATTTTTTTCCATACGCTTTTTAATAACAACTTTCCCGACAGTTAATTGCTCACAGGAACAATTATGGGTCGTTAGATGTATTGCACATGCTGAAATGTCAAAGAGTAAAGAGATTCAATGCCTTATTTCCTTTCAAACAATGACCTGGACAATGATTGAATGTACAATTATGAGCAGTATTAAAGCACGGTTCATTTTATAGCTCTGTTATATTTTAATAGCACTGTTTAATTCATTTACTAATTGCAAGGTTCACTTTTTGATCAACGCATTTCCAATTTGGGAAATAACTTTTCCAATTCAAGTCTGAAACTAAATCCCTGTCATTTATAATTGAACAAACTCTTTTTTCCTTTGTTTTACAGTACAAACTGTAGCAAGCAAAAGATGGAGAGCATTAGATGTGATCCTTCACCCTTTCAGTTTGGATGAAAGTCATTTGATTACCTGACGGATCATCATCCTCTTCTTCCTTTGTGAGATCTCCTTCCTCTTCCTCCTCGCCTTCTTTGTACATGTCGACATCTGTGAGAGAATATATGCACTTCGGTAAGTTTGGCTGGTTTGCATTTACTTTTATGCCTTAAGCAGACGCCTTTTTATCCACATATCGCCTCACAATAGATGAGCATGAGCACTTCCTCATAGAGCCAACAAAGACAATAAGGAGACGTGGATCAAGTTTATGGCGGGATTGTCTGTTTGCCCAACCATTTCTGACTTGTTAAAGGACAAAGCTTCAGATATTCACCTTCATC
Organism: Rhodeus uyekii; assembly: GCA_037043235.1. NCBI lineage: Eukaryota > Metazoa > Chordata > Actinopteri > Cypriniformes > Acheilognathidae > Rhodeus > Rhodeus uyekii. The sequence continues at coordinate 124,698 of JAWRVZ010000220.1, read as the reverse complement.
TTCAGCAGATGCAGCCAGAAAGCTGCTGCCCGCACTGCTGTCCAGGTCCTCGGACAAAAGCGAGCTATTCGCAGAGAGAACCGGGTCCATGTCCTTTGCGATAGCTAAACACATCTGTTCACCCTCCTCAACAGCTCTGAACTCGTGGGTCTCGTCTGACATGGGTTCTGTAGGGCACACGGGTAATCAATACTGTTCCATTCATTGTAATTCGGCCTGTGCATTTTTGATTACGGTCAAAACTAAACATTGAAATTCTGTTCCATGAATCTAACGTGCCACGTTTCTAAAGGATTGTTAAATGACCTGCGCCTGTGAATCGAGAAATCGAGAAAACAACTCAGATCAATCTCAAATTCAAGCTTTTTTGATATGCTCTAAAATTTTAAACTTTTGTCGAAATTCGAACATTATCAACACTTTTTTTTTTTATTAAGTTTTCGACTACATGGCAGCATTTATTTAATTGGAAAAACATTAATATTTGGAAATATTATTACAATTTGAAATAATAGATTTTCTTTTTTAATGGGATAGTTCACCCAAATATAAAAATCCTGTAATTAATTCCTCACCCTCATGTTGTTCCAAACCGTAAGACTTTCGTTCATGTTCGGAACACAAATGACGATCTTTTTGACCAATTGAGCTTCAACAAGAACCAATGAGGTTCATTCTTGTGTTACGCATCACTTTTGAGAACCAATGAGGTTCATTCTTGTGTTACGCATCACTTTTAAGAACCAATGAGGTTCATTCTTGTGTTACGCATCACTTTTGAGAACCAATGAGGTTCATTCTCGTGTTACGCATCACTTTTAAGAACCAATGAGGTTCATTCTCGTGTTACGCATAACTTTTAAGAACCAATGAGGTTCATTCTCGTGTTACGCATCACTTTTAAGAACCAATGAGGTTCATTCTCGTGTTACGCATCACTTTTGAGAACCAATGAGGTTCATTCTCGTGTTACGCATCGCTTTTAAGAACCAATGAGGTTCATTCTCGTGTTACGCATAACTTTTAAGAACCAATGAGGTTCATTCTCGTGTTACGCGTCGCTTTTAAGAACCAATGAGGTTCATTCTCGTGTTACGCGTCGCTTTTAAGAACCAATGAGGTTCATTCTCGTGTTACGCATCGCTTTTAAGAACCAATGAGGTTAATTCTCGTTTTACGCATCGCTTTTAAGAACCAATGAGGTTCATTCTCGTGTTACGCATCGCTTTTAAGAACCAATGAGGTTCATTCTCGTGTTACGCATCGCTTTTAAGAACCAATGAGGTTCATTCTCGTGTTACGCATCGCTTTTAAGAACCAGTGAGGTTCATTCTCGTGTTACGCATCGCTTTTAAGAACCAATGAGGTTAATTCTCGTGTTACGCATCGCTTTTAAGAACCAATGAGGTTAATTCTCGTGTTACGCATCGCTTTTAAGAACCAATGAGGTTAATTCTCGTGTTACGCATCGCTTTTAAGAACCAATGAGGTTAATTCTCGTGTTACGCATCGCTTTTAAGAACCAATGAGGTTAATTCTCGTGTTACGCATCGCTTTTAAGAACCAATGAGGTTAATTCTCGTGTTACGCATCGCTTTTAAGAACCAATGAGGTTAATTCTCGTGTTACGCATCGCTTTTAAGAACCAATGAGGTTAATTCTCGTGTTACACATCGCTTTTAAGAACCAATGAGGTTCATTCTCGTGTTACGCATCACTTTTAAGAACCAATGAGGTTCATTCTCGTGTTACGCATCGCTTTTAAGAACCAATGAGGTTAATTCTCGTGTTACGCATCGCTTTTAAGAACCAGTGAGGTTCATTCTCGTGTTACGCATCGCTTTTAAGAACCAATGAGGTTAATTCTCGTGTTACGCATCGCTTTTAAGAACCAATGAGGTTAATTCTCGTGTTACGCATCGCTTTTAAGAACCAATGAGGTTAATTCTCGTGTTACGCATCGCTTTTAAGAACCAATGAGGTTAATTCTCGTGTTACGCATCGCTTTTAAGAACCAATGAGGTTAATTCTCGTGTTACGCATCGCTTTTAAGAACCAATGAGGTTCATTCTCGTGTTACGCATCGCTTTTAAGAACCAATGAGGTTAATTCTCGTGTTACGCATCGCTTTTAAGAACCAGTGAGGTTCATTCTCGTGTTACGCATCGCTTTTAAGAACCAGTGAGGTTCATTCTCGTGTTACGCATCGCTTTTAAGAACCAATGAGGTTCATTCTCGTGTTACGCATCGCTTTTAAGAACCAATGAGGTTAATTCTCGTGTTACGCATCGCTTTTAAGAACCAGTGAGGTTCATTCTCGTGTTACGCATCGCTTTTAAGAACCAATGAGGTTAATTCTCGTGTTACGCATCGCTTTTAAGAACCAATGAGGTTAATTCTCGTGTTACGCATCGCTTTTAAGAACCAATGAGGTTAATTCTCGTGTTACGCATCGCTTTTAAGAACCAATGAGGTTAATTCTCGTGTTACGCATCGCTTTTAAGAACCAATGAGGTTAATTCTCGTGTTACGCATCGCTTTTAAGAACCAATGAGGTTAATTCTCGTGTTACGCATCGCTTTTAAGAACCAGTGAGGTTAATTCTCGTGTTACGCATCGCTTTTAAGAACCAGTGAGGTTCATTCTCGTGTTACGCATCGCTTTTAAGAACCAGTGAGGTTCATTCTCGTGTTACGCATCGCTTTTAAGAACCAGTGAGGTTCATTCTCGTGTTACGCATCGCTTTTAAGAACCAATGAGGTTAATTCTCGTGTTACGCATCGCTTTTAAGAACCAGTGAGGTTCATTCTCGTGTTACGCATCGCTTTTAAGAACCAGTGAGGTTAATTCTCGTGTTACGCATCGCTTTTAAGAACCAGTGAGGTTAATTCTCGTGTTACGCATCGCTTTTAAGAACCAGTGAGGTTAATTCTCGTGTTACGCATCGCTTTTAAGAACCAATGAGGTTAATTCTCGTGTTACGCATCGCTTTTAAGAACCAATGAGGTTAATTCTCGTGTTACGCATCGCTTTTAAGAACCAATGAGGTTAATTCTCGTGTTACGCATCGCTTTTAAGAACCAATGAGGTTCATTCTCGTGTTACGCATCGCTTTTAAGAACCAATGAGGTTCATTCTCGTGTTACGCATCGCTTTTAAGAACCAATGAGGTTCATTCTCGTGTTACGCATCGCTTTTAAGAACCAGTCAGGTTCATTCTCGTGTTACGCATCGCTTTTAAGAACCAGTGAGGTTCATTCTCGTGTTACGCATCGCTTTTAAGAACCAGTGAGGTTCATTCTCGTGTTACGCATCGCTTTTAAGAACCAATGAGGTTCATTCTCGTGTTACGCATCGCTTTTAAGAACCAATGAGGTTCATTCTCGTGTTACGCATCGCTTTTAAGAACCAATGAGGTTCATTCTCGTGTTACGCATCACTTTTAAGAACCAATGAGGTTCATTCTCATGTTACGCATCACTTTTAAGAACCAATGAGGTTCATTCTCATGTTACGCATCACTTTTAAGAACCAATGAGGTTCATTCTCGTGTTATGCATCATTTTTAAGAACCAATGAGGTTCATTCTCATGTTACGCATCACGTTTGAGCTTCTGTAAGTCACGTGAGTCAATCAGGTTCGGTTGAGCTTCTCTTTGTTTTTTAGTCAGTGTTTGTATGTTAATAAAAAATTATATCTGTTCATCATATAAAGCAATCGAGTCTCTTCAAAAAAATTTGGACTAAACCGTTCAATTCATATGGATTAATTTTACAATCTCTTGAAGTGTCAGACTGGTAATTGCGAATCTGTCAATCAATGGAGGGACAGAAATCGCTCAGATTTCATCAAAAAGATCCCCATTTGTGTTCTGAAGATGAACGACAGACTTATAGGTTTGGAAAAGTAATTAATGACAGCATTTTCATTTTCTGTGGACTATCCCTTTAAGAGCTGATTTGGTTAGTAAAGATATACAGAAAATAACTGTGGGTTCTCCAGGCTACAAGACTGACGTCTGTTTCCAACTACTGTTTTTCTAAGAGCCTGTGAGAGCTTGATGAGGAAAGCACAACTTATTTATCAGTCACTGGGAATGATTTGTGCAGAACGGTTTCGTCCTCTGCGTGACCCTCACCGTCCTCGTTGCACGGCTCGCCCCTCAGCTCACGCGCCAGCTGATGGTGTTCTGTTTCCTCCAGAGCCTGCAGGAATGTGGAAAACCAGCTAGCTTCATTTTTCACCAGCCTTTTGAGGAGCAGACGAGCACCGTTTATGTTCCCATGATTCTCAGTCTCTTTCATAATCTGCAGAAGTGATAATAGGCAAATATTCATATGAGTGACGGGTGAAAAGCTTGGACAGATTGATCAAGAGCCGCACACTTTAGTTTAGAGTCCAATTCTCACTATTATCTATGACTTTTGCTTATTAATTAAGGAGGTTGTTAAGTTTAGGTATTGGGAAGAATTAAGGGACGAAGAATATGATCATGCAGAATACTAATAGTAATGATTTCTGAAACATTGTGAGCTTAACCACATCAATTATAGCAAATCTTTATCTTTTTGGTTTATAGCGCCCTCTACTGATGATATCTGTCTGTGTGTGTGTGTCTATCTATCTGTCTATCTATCTGTCTATCTATCTATCTATCTATCTATCTATCTATCTATCTATCTATCTATCTATCTATCTATCTATCTATCTATCTATCTATCTATCTATCTATCTGTCTGTCTGTCTAGCTTTTCAGAGCAGCCTGTAGTTCCCTTACAAACCCGAGTTTAGGAAGGCCTGCTGTAATGCCTGTGTGTGTGTGTGTGTTGTGTGAGAGTGTATGAGTGAGTGTGTGTGTATGTGTGTGTTGTGTGAGAGTGTATGAGTGAGTGTGTGTGTTGTGTGAGAGTGTATGAGTGAGTGTGTGTGTTGTGTGAGAGAGTATGAGTGAGTGTGTGTGTATGTGTGTGTTGTGTGAGAGTGTATGAGTGAGTGTGTGTGTTGTGAGAGAGTGTATGAGTGAGTGTGTGTGTTGTGTGAGAGTGTATGAGTGAGTGTGTGTGTATGTGTGTGTTGTGTGAGAGTGTATGAGTGAGTGTGTGTGTGTTGTGTGAGAGTGTATGAGTGAGTGTGTGTGTTGTGTGAGAGAGTATGAGTGAGTGTGTGTGTATGTGTGTGTTGTGTGAGAGTGTATGAGTGAGTGTGTGTGTTGTGTGAGAGAGTATGAGTGAGTGTGTGTGTTGTGTGAGAGTGTATGAGTGAGTGTGTGTGTATGTGTGTGTTGTGTGAGAGAGTATGAGTGAGTGTGTGTGTTGTGTGAGAGTGTATGAGTGAGTGTGTGTGTATGTGTGTGTTGTGTGAGAGAGTATGAGTGAGTGTGTGTGTTGTGTGAGAGAGTATGAGTGAGTGTGTGTGTTGTGTGAGAGTGTATGAGTGAGTGTGTGTGTTGTGTGAGAGAGTATGAGTGAGTGTGTGTGTTGTGTGAGAGTGTATGAGTGAGTGTGTGTGTTGTGTGAGAGTGTATGAGTGAGTGTGTGTGTTGTGTGAGAGAGTATGAGTGAGTGTGTGTGTTGTGTGAGAGTGTATGAGTGAGTGTGTGTGTTGTGTGAGAGAGTATGAGTGAGTGTGTGTGTTGTGTGAGAGTGTATGAGTGAGTGTGTGTGTTGTGTGAGAGAGTATGAGTGAGTGTGTGTGTTGTGTGAGAGTGTATGAGTGAGTGTGTGTGTTGTGTGAGAGTGTATGAGTGAGTGTGTGTGTTGTGTGAGAGAGTATGAGTGAGTGTGTGTGTTGTGTGAGAGTGTATGAGTGAGTGTGTGTGTTGTGTGAGAGTGTATGAGTGAGTGTGTGTGTATGTGTGTGTTGTGTGAGAGAGTATGAGTGAGTGTGTGTGTTGTGTGAGAGTGTATGAGTGAGTGTGTGTGTATGTGTGTGTTGTGTGAGAGAGTATGAGTGAGTGTGTGTGTTGTGTGAGAGTGTATGAGTGAGTGTGTGTGTATGTGTGTGTTGTGTGAGAGAGTATGAGTGAGTGTGTGTGTTGTGTGAGAGTGTATGAGTGAGTGTGTGTGTATGTGTGTGTTGTGTGAGAGAGTATGAGTGAGTGTGTGTGTTGTGTGAGAGTGTATGAGTGAGTGTGTGTGTATGTGTGTGTTGTGTGAGAGAGTATGAGTGAGTGTGTGTGTTGTGTGAGAGTGTATGAGTGAGTGTGTGTGTATGTGTGTGTTGTGTGAGAGAGTATGAGTGAGTGTGTGTGTTGTGTGAGAGTGTATGAGTGAGTGTGTGTGTATGTGTGTGTTGTGTGAGAGAGTATGAGTGAGTGTGTGTGTTGTGTGAGAGTGTATGAGTGAGTGTGTGTGTATGTGTGTGTTGTGTGAGAGAGTATGAGTGAGTGTGTGTGTTGTGTGAGAGTGTATGAGTGAGTGTGTGTGTTGTGTGAGAGTGTATGAGTGAGTGTGTGTGTATGTGTGTGTTGTGTGAGAGAGTATGAGTGAGTGTGTGTGTTGTGTGAGAGTGTATGAGTGAGTGTGTGTGTATGTGTGTGTTGTGTGAGAGAGTATGAGTGAGTGTGTGTGTTGTGTGAGAGTGTATGAGTGAGTGTGTGTGTATGTGTGTGTTGTGTGAGAGAGTATGAGTGAGTGTGTGTGTATGTGTGTGTTGTGTGAGAGAGTATGAGTGAGTGTGTGTGTATGTGTGTGTTGTGTGAGAGAGTGTGAGTGTGTGTGTTGTGTGAGAGTGTATGAGTGAGTGTGTGTGTATGTGTGTGTTGTGTGAGAGAGTGTGAGTGTGTGTGTTGTGTGAGAGTGTATGAGTGAGTGTGTGTGTATGTGTGTGTTGTGTGAGAGAGTGTGAGTGTGTGTGTTGTGTGAGAGAGTATGAGTGAGTGTGTGTGTATGTGTGTGTTGTGTGAGAGAGTGTGAGTGTGTGTGTTGTGTGAGAGTGTATGAGTGAGTGTGTGTGTATGTGTGTGTTGTGTGAGAGAGTATGAGTGAGTGTGTGTGTTGTGTGAGAGTGTATGAGTGAGTGTGTGTGTATGTGTGTGTTGTGTGAGAGAGTATGAGTGAGTGTGTGTGTTGTGTGAGAGTGTATGAGTGAGTGTGTGTGTTGTGTGAGAGTGTATGAGTGAGTGTGTGTGTATGTGTGTGTTGTGTGAGAGAGTATGAGTGAGTGTGTATGTTGTGTGAGAGTGTATGAGTGAGTGTGTGTGTATGTGTGTGTTGTGTGAGAGAGTATGAGTGAGTGTGTGTGTTGTGTGAGAGTGTATGAGTGAGTGTGTGTGTATGTGTGTGTTGTGTGAGAGAGTATGAGTGAGTGTGTGTGTATGTGTGTGTTGTGTGAGAGAGTGTGAGTGAGTGTGTGTGTTGTGTGAGAGTGTATGAGTGAGTGTGTGTGTATGTGTGTGTTGTGTGAGAGAGTATGAGTGAGTGTGTGTGTTGTGTGAGAGTGTATGAGTGAGTGTGTGTGTATGTGTGTGTTGTGTGAGAGAGTATGAGTGAGTGTGTGTGTATGTGTGTGTTGTGTGAGAGAGTATGAGTGAGTGTGTGTGTTGTGTGAGAGTGTATGAGTGAGTGTGTGTGTATGTGTGTGTTGTGTGAGAGAGTATGAGTGAGTGTGTGTGTATGTGTGTGTTGTGTGAGAGTGTATGAGTGAGTGTGTGTGTTGTGTGAGAGTGTATGAGTGAGTGTGTGTGTATGTGTGTGTTGTGTGAGAGAGTGTGAGTGTGTGTGTTGTGTGAGAGTGTATGAGTGAGTGTGTGTGTATGTGTGTGTTGTGTGAGAGAGTGTGAGTGTGTGTGTTGTGTGAGAGTGTATGAGTGAGTGTGTGTGTATGTGTGTGTTGTGTGAGAGAGTGTGAGTGTGTGTGTTGTGTGAGAGAGTATGAGTGAGTGTGTGTGTATGTGTGTGTTGTGTGAGAGAGTGTGAGTGTGTGTGTTGTGTGAGAGTGTATGAGTGAGTGTGTGTGTATGTGTGTGTTGTGTGAGAGAGTATGAGTGAGTGTGTGTGTTGTGTGAGAGTGTATGAGTGAGTGTGTGTGTATGTGTGTGTTGTGTGAGAGAGTATGAGTGAGTGTGTGTGTTGTGTGAGAGTGTATGAGTGAGTGTGTGTGTTGTGTGAGAGTGTATGAGTGAGTGTGTGTGTATGTGTGTGTTGTGTGAGAGAGTATGAGTGAGTGTGTATGTTGTGTGAGAGTGTATGAGTGAGTGTGTGTGTATGTGTGTGTTGTGTGAGAGAGTATGAGTGAGTGTGTGTGTTGTGTGAGAGTGTATGAGTGAGTGTGTGTGTATGTGTGTGTTGTGTGAGAGAGTATGAGTGAGTGTGTGTGTTGTGTGAGAGTGTATGAGTGAGTGTGTGTGTATGTGTGTGTTGTGTGAGAGTGTATGAGTGAGTGTGTGTGTTGTGTGAGAGTGTATGAGTGAGTGTGTGTGTATGTGTGTGTTGTGTGAGAGAGTATGAGTGAGTGTGTGTGTTGTGTGAGAGTGTATGAGTGAGTGTGTGTGTATGTGTGTGTTGTGTGAGAGAGTATGAGTGAGTGTGTGTGTTGTGTGAGAGAGTATGAGTGAGTGTGTGTGTTGTGAGAGAGTGTATGAGTGAGTGTGTGTGTGTATGTGTGTGTTGTGTGAGAGAGTATGAGTGAGTGTGTGTGTTGTGTGAGAGTGTATGAGTGAGTGTGTGTGTATGTGTGTGTTGTGTGAGAGAGTATGAGTGAGTGTGTGTGTTGTGTGAGAGTGTATGAGTGAGTGTGTGTGTTGTGTGAGAGTGTATGAGTGAGTGTGTGTGTATGTGTGTGTTGTGTGAGAGAGTATGAGTGAGTGTGTGTGTTGTGTGAGAGTGTATGAGTGAGTGTGTGTGTATGTGTGTGTTGTGTGAGAGAGTATGAGTGAGTGTGTGTGTTGTGTGAGAGTGTATGAGTGAGTGTGTGTGTATGTGTGTGTTGTGTGAGAGAGTATGAGTGAGTGTGTGTGTTGTGTGAGAGTGTATGAGTGAGTGTGTGTGTATGTGTGTGTTGTGTGAGAGAGTATGAGTGAGTGTGTGTGTTGTGTGAGAGAGTATGAGTGAGTGTGTGTGTATGTGTGTGTTGTGTGAGAGAGTATGAGTGAGTGTGTGTGTTGTGTGAGAGAGTATGAGTGAGTGTGTGTGTATGTGTGTGTTGTGTGAGAGAGTATGAGTGAGTGTGTGTGTTGTGTGAGAGTGTATGAGTGAGTGTGTGTGTATGTGTGTGTTGTGTGAGAGTGTATGAGTGAGTGTGTGTGTTGTGAGAGAGTGTATGAGTGAGTGTGTGTGTATGTGTGTGTTGTGTGAGAGAGTGTGAGTGTGTGTGTTGTGAGAGAGTGTATGAGTGAGTGTGTGTCTATGTGTGTGTTGTGTGAGAGAGTATGAGTGAGTGTGTGTGTTGTGTGAGAGTGTTTGAGTGAGTGTGTGTGTATGTGTGTGTTGTGTGAGAGAGTGTGAGTGAGTGTGTGTGTTGTGTGAGAGTGTATGAGTGAGTGTGTGTGTATGTGTGTGTTGTGTGAGAGAGTATGAGTGAGTGTGTGTGTATGTGTGTGTTGTGTGAGAGAGTATGAGTGAGTGTGTGTGTATGTGTGTGTTGTGTGAGAGAGTATGAGTGAGTGTGTGTGTTGTGAGAGAGTGTATGAGTGAGTGTGTGTGTATGTGTGTGTTGTGTGAGAGAGTATGAGTGAGTGTGTGTGTTGTGAGAGAGTGTATGAGTGAGTGTGTGTGTATGTGTGTGTTGTGTGAGAGAGTATGAGTGAGTGTGTGTGTTGTGTGAGAGTGTATGAGTGAGTGTGTGTGTATGTGTGTGTTGTGTGAGAGTGTATGAGTGAGTGTGTGTGTTGTGAGAGAGTGTATGAGTGAGTGTGTGTGTATGTGTGTGTTGTGTGAGAGAGTGTGAGTGTGTGTGTTGTGAGAGAGTGTATGAGTGAGTGTGTGTGTATGTGTGTGTTGTGTGAGAGAGTATGAGTGAGTGTGTGTGTTGTGTGAGAGAGTATGAGTGAGTGTGTGTGTTGTGTGAGAGAGTATGAGTGAGTGTGTGTGTTGTGTGAGAGTGTATGTGTATGTGTGAGTGTGAGTGTTGTGAGAGAGTGTATGAGTGAGTGTGTGTATGTGTGTGTTGTGTGAGAGAGTATGAGTGAGTGTGTGTGTTGTGAGAGAGTGTATGAGTGAGTGTGTGTGTATGTGTGTGTTGTGTGAGAGAGTATGAGTGAGTGTGTGTGTTGTGTGAGAGTGTATGAGTGAGTGTGTGTGTATGTGTGTGTTGTGTGAGAGTGTATGAGTGAGTGTGTGTGTTGTGAGAGAGTGTATGAGTGAGTGTGTGTGTATGTGTGTGTTGTGTGAGAGAGTATGAGTGAGTGTGTGTGTATGTGTGTGTTGTGTGAGAGAGTGTGAGTGTGTGTGTTGTGAGAGAGTGTATGAGTGAGTGTGTGTGTATGTGTGTGTTGTGTGAGAGAGTATGAGTGAGTGTGTGTGTTGTGTGAGAGTGTATGAGTGAGTGTGTGTGTATGTGTGTGTTGTGTGAGAGAGTGTGAGTGTGTGTGTTGTGAGAGAGTGTATGAGTGAGTGTGTGTGTATGTGTGTGTTGTGTGAGAGAGTATGAGTGAGTGTGTGTGTTGTGTGAGAGAGTATGAGTGAGTGTGTGTGTTGTGTGAGAGTGTATGTGTGAGTGTGAGTGTGAGTGTCTGACACCGACATTCTCCTTGTCCTCCTGCGTCAGGAGCCCCCGCGTCCAGCACTGCGCGCACACGTCTCCGGTCTTCATGGTGATGAGCGTGAGCTGCAGCAGGTCGATCAGCCGCACACAGCTGTCATTCTCGGCCTCCAGCGCGGGGTCCGGCGGGTTGTTCAGCACATAATTCACAGCGTTCGTGCACCCGACAGTCTCCAGCGCGGTGACCAGCTCTCTCCACCAGCCTTTATCGTGGGGAGCTTGAATGATCTCGTCCATCAGAAGCTCCGCGGCGCTGATATCCCCGTCCAGGCGTAATTTGGCTCTTATTCGCTCCTTTCGCTCCGCTTCGAGGAAATGCAGCAGATCCAGAAGTGGCTCGACATGTATGATCCGCTTCAGTCTGTTTCTGAAACACTCCAGAATATGACGGGTCTCGACGTCCTGATCGCTGCTCATGTTCGATGAGATTAGATGAGATTAATGATCGATCTGTCGGAGTTCAGTTCGGTTCTACTTCCCCGGACTCCCCGGTTTCTCTCCGGTCACTTTCGGTTTCGTTTCTTGCGTTGCTTTTCAAACGTAATCTATCAGAAATGTCTCAACATTATCAAGCTGCGATATATAAATAATTGTGTTCTTTTCTCATTTATTTTCACAAATATTTGTTTATCTTTAGAGTAACATCTGCATTGCGAGCATTGATACATTTTGTACATTGATACATTTGCTCTGCAATTCTGAGTAAACACTAGATAAAAATAATAAACACTAGATGGTGACAGATTCCCTTATGCCAAACCGGTAACTTCCTTAAATAATATAATATAATATAATATAATATAATATAATATAATATAATATAATATAATATAATATAATATAATATAATATAATATAATATGTGTGTTATTACATGTGTATATTGTAACATGATGTGAAATTATATATAATATAATATATGATAATTATATAATATTGTATGAAATGATATAAAATGGTATGATATTATAAATGAAATATAATATGGTATGATATGATATGTCATTTATTATGGTATAATATTAAATGATATGATAGAATATAAAATATGATATATGGAATAATATATAATATAATTTGATATAGTATAATTTAATATAATATATAGCAATTCAAATGTCTGAATATTGATTTTGTAATAGTCAAAAAAGTGTGTTAATTAAACATCCAAAATAATACAGATGTGCTAAATGTAATTAGGCTAAGCAGGGATGATTCAATTCATACATCTTCAACATTTAAAAATTTATTTAATTTTAATTCAATTTATATTTATTTACGGTAATGCTAATTCTAAATGTAAAATATATTTTTGCACAAAACAAAATTACAAAAAAAATGTAATGATAATAAATATCCTTTTTATTTTTCACTAGTAACCAGCTGACTGCATCATGCTCATTACAGGTTACTTATGAAATAAATGGAAATTAAATATTTATTTTAGTATGTGCTACAAGAGTAACGTTCTATTGCAACCATGGTTATCGTAAGTCGATTTTATATTTCAGTGCTTCTCTTTTTCAAAATGACATTTCAACTCAAAAAACAACAGCGAGCACAAAACTGATATGCGTTCCTTTTATTTATATGCTTTTTGTACAGTACAGTTAATCAAAAGTAAGTGCCTAAATGCAAATGCATCAAATATAATACATCTTTAAATAACAGACACATTCAAAACACCTGTATTGTGGTGTACAAACTATAAAAAACAAGTCAGTCCAAGTGAAACGTTGGGATAAAAAGTGTTACGTGCAAACGTTTGCAGTGTTATTACGGTAAATATATTCCCAAAGCCACCTCTGCTTCTGGCGGCCTCCAGTATATGATTATATGCTTAAACAAATATAAACAAAATTAAATGAATAAATATAAAAATAAAGACAGAGACACACACTCACACGCGCACACACACACAAAGAATCTACCAACGCTCAAAACACATACACACTCATGCAGAGGCTGGGAACATTTATTATAAGGGCATGGAGTCTTTATTTTGAAGTAAAGTGCACGTACTATCCCTTTATGCAGAAATGAAAGAATATTCCAGTGAGATTCAGATTCAATGCATTAATCTGCAGATTTGATATTTGCTTGGGGGCGACGATTCATAATTGTACAGTTACATATAAAAATGAACATAAAATAGATCAAATCAAAGTAACTTTCAAATCAAGCTGTAAATCTTGATAGAAATGTAAAAAACAATTTAAGAAAGCGTTTATTGCACATAAAGAAACTCCAGTGTATTAGATATAAATACATATTTTTAGGTATAAACTAACATTACAGAAAAAGAAACCAATGCAAAACAAAAGTCCCCTCAGATTATGATGTTAGACACTGAATATTACAATCTTTGCAGCATAAATGAACCCTTTAGAGATGGGTTTGACAAGAAACACGAGCGGAACGATCCGAAATCGCATTCTCTCCCCAGTAGGTACTTAGTTTGGTCAAGTAATCAGTTCACGAGCGCTACACAAGTATCAATGCAATCTGGACATGCTACATTTGCCATGATGTCATAATCATGTGACCCATCAGCGTCAGGTTCGTTCATCAACGCTCTCCCGCGGCCTCATGGGATATTAAAGTGTCCGTCACACACACACACACACACACGCGCATGTGCACACACACACCTACCTCACAATCTCACCGGAAGCAGTCGCTCATCATCATCAGCTCTTTCATGAATACTGCGAATACGTTTTTTTGTAACATACTATTTTACACCTACTATACAGTAAGAAATATGCGATTTTGGATGCAGCCTCAGTGTTTCATCATTATTGCTAGCAAAATGTGTGACAGAAGCTTTTCCAGACTAAATATTTGGAAAACAAAGTGATTTTGTTGCAAGAAGATTTTGAAGAGGCTTTCAAAGGGTTGGTTCACCCCAAAATGAAAATATCCCATAATTCACCCGCCCTCAAGCCATCCTAGACTTTCCGTGACTTTCTTTTAACAGCCGAACAGAGTTTCGAACCCCTAAAAAGTGCATCCATGCTTCATAAAAGTAATCCGTACGGCTCCAGGGGGATAATGTAGGCCTTCTGAAGCAAAAGCAAGAAAAATATCTACAACTTTCTAAACTGTAATCACTGGCTTCTGGAGGAAGAGTGACCTCTGACCCCAGTGATAGAGAGAAACAAAACATCCGTCACACATTAGTGCCATTCACTCCCATTATAAAGCTTGGAAGAGTCACGGTATTCTTTAATAAAACTCGAATAGTCTTCGGCTGAAAGAAGAAAGTCATATACCGTAGGATGGGTCAAGGGTCAGTAAATTATGGATCATTTATATTTTAGGGTGAAATAACCCTTAAACATTTGACCAGAAGTTGATAAATGTACATGTTCTATTATGCATATATGTATTCATTGCTACATATTAAGCTAACATATGCTTTGCAAACAGTGGCATGCTGCAAAACCATTTTTCCGCTTCACTAAGACATTTTCTGCACATTCGTTCGATTGATATAGTGGGCAATCATTCAATTGCTTTCTGTCAGTTTTGCACTAGAATCTGCACGTCTAAAGCTACGTTTCCAAGAAAAACGCGGATGCCACGATGTGCATAAGTGAAATAAAATGCTCAATTTAGGTGGATAATCTTTCATCCGATAAAAAGACATTCGCATAAGATACAATAGAATAGAATAACCAGCGAACCGATTGCGTTGCAAAGCATCTCAAATGTTGGTCTGAACTTTCTGAAACGCCGGAGATAAAGTCTGACGTCAGAATGATTTGGTATAATGACCTTCCGAGCAAAAAATACAGCTCAGCGTTTATTGCATTTGGTCTGTGCGCTCGGAGCCGTTTGTGATGTAGATTTCCATCAATTTCTGTTTTAGCTAGATATATTGTGGCAATTTCTCAAGAAGGGAGGATTTCGTTCTCTTGAATGCTGCTTTATTCGCAGATGCTTTATGCAATATTTCAAGTGAAATTCGCAACTTTGAATGGAAACATAGCTTGTGATTCATTCATTACTTCCCACAGTTATGAATATAATATGGATGTTTTGCAGCATCTTTAAGATCAGATCCATCAGATCCTCGATGAGCAGAATTTCACCGTCACGTTTCCGTCTCGCACGCCAGTGCTTACAAAGAGACTGATCAGTGGAATAGTTTTAGGTTCAAGATGAGCGTGACCATGTGCAAATAATCCGAGTGCATGGAGGGATCCGCTCCGGAACATGCCGACACACACCTGCTTCCCAATATGTTGCAGTAAACATGCAACGGGTAAAACCTTCAGCCATGCGTCTCTTTCCCACTAATACAGGGGTTAATGTATGTACATGACAGCTGCTTCAAATCCCATTTGCAGAAAAATATGTCCAAAACTTTAACTTTTCAATTTAAAATGTTTATATTAAACTTTGCTTGTACAATAAATGAAAGTCAATAAGTGAATAAAAATTCACCTATTTATATTCGTGCTGCCATTTAACTTGGATACGGTTTTGGTTAACGTATTAACTGTTAAGAGTATTTATTCATCTTTGTTAATGTTAGTTACTAAAAATACAACTGTTTATTATTATTGTGGGTTTGCTCAGGTCTGTTAAATTGATTTTAATAATGAAACTGAATTCATCTGAAATATAATTTTGTCAAAATTAATATTTTTTGATTTATTTTGTATAACATACGGTTTAATTCTAATGAAAAATGATGTGCTAAATTAGATTAAATACAAAAAAATTTAATTTTAATTTTCACTAGAGGACCGCACTGAAAATGGAAGTGCAAAATGGCATTATTATTATTTAGATCATTTAAAACAGGGAAGAAATGTTGCCAGAGTTTGATATATGAACTGCCATCAATACCCTGAGTCTTGCACTGGTGTAAAAGTGTGCAGAACACAGAGTGTGTGGAAAAGTGTCTATGAGAGACTGACTTCCTGAAAATGGAAGTGTTGTCCAGGAATTCGTTTGAAATATTCCTCGGCCGCATCGAGGAGCGTAACGCAGGAGGAGGAAGTGACATCACAGAGGAAGCGAATACAGGCGCGCGCCACTGGAGAATCTTTAGTTTTGGCCAATGCCTGTTTTAAAATGTCCTTCACACTTCCAGTGGAAGAGCCGTGGGACGTCCCGGACGAGAGGTCAGTGCTGGTCCTTCAGCAGCCCTGGGTCAGACAGCGGTCTGTGGAGATCCAGAGGTCCGGTCGCCGCGTCTGATCTCGAATGCTGCCGCGTCAGAGGAAGAATCTGGCTGTTAATGAAACTGTACATGGCAGTGGAGTCCGGTGTGGACAGTCCTGACGGAGAGTCTTTGGGATTGGGATGGATGTTTGGCATGGCCAAAATATCCTGCAAAAAGAGGAATTTATGGCAACAATAGTTTTACACCATTCAGAATTGCATTATTGACATATCCTGTTTTTAATCCTCATGGCATTTGAGTCATGTCAAGAAATTGCACTATTAAGGATGCATTCATCCTTTGAAGTCTCACGCACTTTAGAGTAGCTTGTATTTGTGTGTGTGTGTGTAACGTCATTATGTGATTAATCCCTGAGTCTGGCTGGTAGCCAAGTGTTCATAATATTTGGCTTATCTGTGTGTGTGTGTGTGTGTGTGTGTAACAGTAATACCTTGAAATACGAGCGTCCCGACATGTGAGTATTCCTAGAGTAAACGAACAAGCCTTCAAGCAAATTATTGCTTTGAGATGAGAGTGAATATTTGAGATACGAGCAGCTTCCAGACGAGCACTCGCAGCAGCTCAAGCTCCTCATTTATGGGTAATTGCATCTGATCTCCACTAGAGGCAGCTTGGTTTTACAGCGGGGGTTACCGGGGGCAACGAGTGATTCACCAGTATTAAGCTGGGAGCAGCACGAGTTATGAGTGTTCAATAATAATACATATGAGCTTCTGACTCTATACAGCACACAACACGGGAAGAAACACTACACTTCCATATTGTGTTTGCGTTATCCCTCCTCCTCCTCCTCCTCTTCCTCCTCACATGCTGCTACTGTATTGTGTGTCTCGAAGGTAAGAACTCTTAATTAAAACCACATTTTATATCACAGGAATCCTTAAATACTATAATTTTCTGTGTGTGTGTCTCTATAGCAATTAAAAACATGTTTTTTTCCACTGTTATTAGCACTAATAAGGGTGTTTTTTAGAAGGCTGGAACAGATTAATTTGTTTCCTGTTATTTCTTATGGGAAAAATGATTTGAGATGCGAGCAATTCGAGTTATGAGCTCGTCCTGGAACGGATTATGCTCGTATCTCAAGCTATTACTGTGTGTGTGTATATATATATATATATATATTAGTTCTTGATTATTGGCCTCATTTCCTCCAGGTCTGCACCTGTGATCTGCTGTGCGCTGCAGAGGCGACGGGCTGCACTCTGATGGCCGGTCTCTTGAACTCCAGACCGCCTGCGAGGCTGCTGTAGGCCGGAGGTCCCAAACACGTCTGCCTCTGGAGCAGCTGCAGGACACTCTGGATGTCTGACGTCATCTGAGACTCTAACCTGGTGAGACAGGAACCAGAGCGCGGTCAGACACCTGACCTCCGACACATACTCATGTTCCAGGGAAAAAGTCCATCGATGCGATATGTGTATACATGTATATAAAAAATTTCATTCAATTCATTTTATTCAACAAAGGCTTGTGAAATTGATCAAGAGGGATAGTAAATACATTTATAATGTTAGAAAAGATTTCTAAACAATAGTAAGTAAATCAAAGAAGAATAGTTAGTCATCAAAGAAACCAGAAAGAAATGCATCAATCTTTTCAACATAGATGATAAACTATAAATGTTCCTTGATCATCAAATCATCATATGATAATGATTTGTGAAGGATCATGTGACACCGAAGACTGGAGTAATGATGCTGAAAATACAGCAATAAGTTATATTTTAACATATATTCAGATAGTAAACAGTTAAATTTGTAATAATATTTTTGATTGACTAAATGTAGTTTTGGGTAGCAGAAGATGTCTTTAAAAATCAAAGAATTCTTACTGACCCCATAAAAGTCCATAAACAGTCCATATTGTGCCTCAAATAAAGGGGCAGGTAGATGTGTCGGGTCAGGTTTAGAATCAATAACATTACGCTTTATTGCTTCTCACATGATTCAAGCATGCAAGTCATACAGTGTTGAACCTGTTTTTGTCATTTTTTCAATGTTTCAAAGTGTTTTTATAGAACGTCTGCAGTAAATATCTTTAATTCTGTAAGCTCTTCATTTAGCAGTTCAATTAAAGCAAATGCATGTGTTCACGTGTTTGACTGAGTGTCCACGGTTCATCGGTGTTGCCTGTTGCTGTACAGCAGGGGGAGTTCTCGCACTGACGCTTATTTCCAGTTTATCGCATTGCCTGCTGATCTTTGAAGAGAAAGTCATTTATGAGCTCGTGTGAGAGAGATGACCCCAGTTCAGCACCGTTTCTGCTCCAACGAGCTTCACACAAAAACCCCGATCTGGCCATTCATGAAGACTTCAGAAGCAGCAGCGTTCATTATTAACATTCATCGAAGAAAGGAGGCATGTTCATTTTTTCTGCAGGTAATGGGCATGTGCGGAGGAACCCGTGAGGACAGGGCTATCATTTACAGTGTGTGATATGAGTGCTCAATGAGCCGCGCGGGTTTAATCAGCGTGTAAAGCACACCTAGTCATTAAAACAAAGAGCCATTAACTGGAGAATAAGAGGATCCCTGCTTTCTTGGCCATTGTCTTGCACGCATGCACAGCCCAACACTTCTGCCTCAAAATGTGCGGAAACTAAACTAGAGAGTTCTTGAACTAAATTGGTTAAAGTTTCAACACTGCATGTGTAATGATTTTCTATATGGATGATAAATCACACAGCGTCATTTTGCAAGATCTGCATCCTGTTTTGCGCAGAGCCACACAGAGATGACAGATGGAAAACCACAGTGAACATGCATTATTATTTTGCAATGTTGATCTTGGCAAAAGGTTGTTTTTCTTGAGAAAGTTACCTTGAGAAAGCAAGCTATCTATCTATTATATCTAGAGCATTGTGCATGGTTATATAAAGAGTTATATATAGGTGTGGGTATTAGAAATGAAATATCTTCAATGCAACAAGTCAAGGCAATTTCACTACACACATATTTTTCATATTTACACATTGTGATATATTTTCATGATTATTAAGCACAATTGCACCAATAAAAAATGCTCATTATTGTACAGATGCTTTACTTTTTTCCCCTCAATTTTTGCCATATTTCATCTGGAAAATATATCAGAACATAATGTCACAATGCAAAAAATGCATTATATCTTTATAAAAATATAATGTTAGATTTTGTGGTTAAATATGACCTGTCCATGCTCTTGTCAGGATTCTGTGCTTTAAGATTGGCGATGTGGAGCTCAGCTGATGCAGGATTTTTGCTGCCTGGTGCGTCTTTCTCTCTAAGCCAGCATTACTGCTAAAAATACCACCTGCTGTGAGTCTGCTCACCCCGCTGCTTCAGTGTCAGTGTGTGTGTGTGTGTAACTGCTGTTGTCTAAACTTGTTTTGTCAGCTGAGGCTAATTTCCATGTGCATGTGAATGATAACCACAAGCAATGTTTTGTTTAATAATGTTTATTGCAGGCGTGCATGTGGTTGGTGTAATTTGTTGTAGTGCACAGATCCCCTGGAAACATAGTGTAATGTACTGGAAGACTCGCTCGCCTCTCACAGATCCAAACAGTATTTCAGCAGCTCAAATGCTTCTTAAAGGTGCAGTAGTGATTTCTGAGAATCACTGTTCAACACGGTTGATATCTGAAATCAACTTGAACAAACACACCCCTCCCTTCATTGCAACACCCCCAAAATGCAATGCAAGAGTTGTTTACACCTGCTATTCAGATGCGTTTTGGTCGATCGGATCACAACTAGACAAGGGAGACACATTCCTGTTTACACCTGCTTTTCTAATTCGTCTCTTTTGTTCATTTTCAACCACTTCTGTCCTGATTCATGGAGTGGAGGGGCTATAAGCAAGGTTTTTAAGATCTGAGCAAAATATGCTCACGCAATTTGCATTGAACGCACTCATAAAGACATTCGGAGAACAGCAGGTTTAGTTTCTGTGGTAATAAACACGTAGACATAGACATCGTTCTCCAGCAGCCAATGAAGATCATAGGCTGGCATTATGCAAATTTTGTATATTGTTTCACAGGTATGTAATTGGAAATGAGACTGGACTTACTGACGACTCGTTTCAGCAGTTCAAAATCGAGACAATAACTACAATCACAAACAGCTCTATTACACACTGCATGAAAGGGCACATTCGAAAAGCATAATTGTGCCACTTTAAGTTTGACTCTGTAATCTTTCATCAAAACTTAATTGAACTGATGCTCGACATATGAAATAACGTTAGCTTTTTCAGCTAAGTCCTGTCCTCCAATCCCCTGACCCCATACTCGTATGTAATACTCACTTTTTTATCCAATCAATCAGCATCCAGTATGAAATCAGCTGCTGCAACTAAAGCATTAATATTGATAGTGCAATCGCAAGCTTGTGTTTCATTCAGAGTGCTCTGTTTCCTAATGCAGCTTTATTTCACCTGCTCAGGTGTTCCTGCAGTTGGTCTAGTCTGTGCTCCACTTCTCCATACGTGATGTCCCCATCCAGATCCTCATCTTCAGCTGCTCCCTGTTCCTGTGCAGCCGTGTCCACGTCCTCTTTGACGCTGTAAGCTAACCACCCGTCAGTCTGGATATCTAAAACGGGGAGAAAACACATGCATTTGTGCTCGCATAGTGTTGCTACTTCATTGTTCATTTTTCACTATAAAGCTGTAAATGTTGAGATATCAAAAATATTGTATGTATATATATATATATTTAAAGTGGGTACGGAAAGTATTCAGACCCCCTTACATTTTTCACTCTTTGTTATATTGCAGCCGTTTGCTAAAATGGTTTGTTAATTTTTCCCCTCATTAATGTACACACAGCACCCCATATTGACAGAAAAACACAGAATTGTTGAGATTTTTGCAGATTTATTAAAAAAGAAAAACTGAAATATCACATGGTTCTAAGTATTCAGACTCTTTGCTGTGACACTCATATATTTAACTCAGTGCTGTCCATTTCTTCTTGAGATGTTTCTACACCTTTATTTGAGTCCAGCTGTGTTTGATTACACTGATTGGACTTGATTAGGAAAGCCGCACAGCTGTCTATATAAGACCTTCCAGCTCACAGTGCATGGCAGAGCTAATGAGAATCATGAGGAGGGTGAACTCAAATGGCTGCAATATAACAAAGAATGAAAAATTGAAGGGGGTCTGAATACTTTCCGTACCCACTGTGTGTGTATATATATATAAAATAATAGTCCATTAAAATATATCTAAAAAAAAGGTTCTATAACAGTACAGCTGACAACTTGTATAAAATGCACATAAATATCACCTGTCCCGATATTATATCATAAAAAATAATATGATAGTAAGACGATATTTAAATGCTTAGTTTTAAGATCAAAGCTCTGTAGTTTTAAAATGTATAATGCAATGCAATGATGATTGAAAGATGAACAAATAAACCTTCCTTATTATTTAACAGGATTTTTCAAAAACAAAAATCAAACAGAATTTACAGAATTTTTCATCTTGAAATATTACTAACACTATAAAGGTATTTACTTTATAAAAATCCGATGCTTATGGTTATCGCTTATCAGAAAGACAAACTGAAGAAGGATGATTTATATTTATTATATTAACAGGCCTTTTACTTGTTAAAAAAGTATGAATTATTAATCAGATGACAGAAGGCATGTAGCAGATTCTGTGCAACAGGTTTTTCAGCAAAGTTATAATCATGTTGATCATTTAGAGGCCTTTGTCTATCAAATATGATACAAATAATTATCCTAGTCAGTAATAAGACATTCAGAGGTTGATTCCCAGAAAAGTGTTTCTCTGTGACTTGGGATTTTAGGTGCAGGACTACCAGTTAAACATCAAAACCTTTATATTTAAATGGATAATTAATGATAACTGATTTTGAAACCATCATTGATTGGATTTAAGATATCCAAGTATTCAAATGAAGCCACAGTGAAGCATTATGGGCTGTTCACTCAGCATGCGTTTGTGCATTCGAAACAGCTGGATCGTTTCTCGATGTGTGTTTTCCAGATTGGATTCAGAATGATGATTAAAAACACAATGGAGTTGTTCGAGTTCATCCACATCCCAAAGCTTCACCGTCCTAAAGCTCGTCCTGGGTCCACATTTCATTCAGTAACATTAGCCAGTTTTGATTTACATGTTTAATGTTGATGATCATGTTATTTTACATATGCATCTGATTACATATGATATCACTCAATTCTGCTTCTCCCGTGTTTTGATCAGGAGATTCTGTACTCGTTCAGAAGATGTCATAGCGCCCCCTACCGTATAAAAGTGAAAACAAGGAAAGGCGGAAAATTACGTCAATGGCAGAAAAGCGTTGTCTCATAAATTCCAGAAATCTCAGACAATGGTGGGGAAAGAGTTAATAGTGTGGATTTTTTCAATGGGTTTGGGGATTATTACAGAAAATAAGTTCTGTGACCAACAAACAATTCTTACAAATCCTCAGAAAAGCTAAATGTGGGCTATAAGCAAACTATACCATGGTCACCTCTTTAGTCTTTATTTAATATACATTTGTCCTTCAAGTTTAGTCCAATTTTAGTCGAATTTAGACACTTGTTAGCAGACGCCTTTTTCAAGACATTAAATTCCCAATAGGCTATTTCTAACGATGCATCTTATGTGTTAGAATAAAACGTAGAAATATCTTGTGCTTGTGTTTGCAACTGATCTTATTTCAGGCATTTAACTGAAAATCTATTAAAAATCTATTGAAAATCGTTTTTAATAGGAACGGGAAGTGCTAAAATTCTAATTTCCCAGTTTTGATCTACTGAACTACTCTATTTGACTAGATTCTAACAAGTGAGAAATGAATTTGCATCAAAATACTATGACCAAACACATGACCTTTGACATCAACAACAAAACAAATGGGATGTGCTTTTTTCCTTTTGAAATGTTGATTTGTCTTTATCTGTACTATGCATGATTATAATATTAGTTGCAGGGATTTCCAGTGTTGCTTGTGATTCTCTGAACACCTGCTCCCTGTAAGCTGAGAATACCTGAGACACAAAATCCTGAGCAGAATGATGTTTTACAGGAGGAAAGTGAGAAATTGCATCTCAGGTGTGTGTCTGTCTCTGTGTTAGCGCTGGTATTGGTGTTATATTGCTGTGACTTCCTATCGGTGAGGCTCAGGACTAACAGAAACACTCAAGCCAATGGTTATCTGTCACAGACACCTGCTCCACGCTGATCAGAACGGCTGCCGCCAATTTATGTCTGATCAGAGCCTGTGGAGGAGCCAGAGATGAGCAGTGTAGTGAAATTAGATTGGCCCTCATGGATGGTCGGACAGCCGTGTCCACATGACCGTCTCTGTGCCGAACACTGTTCAGCGACAGCTGAGGTTTCTCTTTAAACGCACCATGACAAGTGCTGAAACCGGAAGCTGAAAATCAAAGCCTTTACGTCATCGATTCTTTTGATTTGTTACCCTGAAAGAGACATTTAAAATCTGCTAAAAGTTCATTTTGCCAACTTATAAAAGTACAATAGCATATAGTTGAGCTCAACATGTCAAAAGCATCATAGCGCTTACACTTATTTTAGTATCATTGAGATACTATATACTATATTTTTTGAATCAGTTTTTTATTTGGTAACACTTTATTTTAAGATGATGTAGATACACTTTACCTCCTATAGTTGTAAGAGTAAATTCTGCACAATTACAGGTGAACTTTAACCGTAACTCAATAGTAAGTGCATGCAGTTAATTAACATTACTCAGTGCTTATTCAACACTGTCACCTTAAAATAAAGTGTAATCTTTTATTTTCACATTTTACTTTTAATAATTTGTATGTTTTTGTCATTTTTATTAGATTTATTTATTATTTTAAAAACATCTATATCGTTTTTGTTAATGTTTATTTTAGTCTTAGTTACTTTATTGCAATTAAGTTAAACTAGATGAAGATGAAAATGTAGTCTTGGTAATTAGCTTTTTTTGCTCAAGTGGGGAACTTTTTTTTTAAATATTTTGTGTGAACTGTAATAACCCTGATCTGCACATTAAACAGAAAAAAGAGTCACGGATCAGCTTTAGATCATCATGGAAACTTGCTTGACCTCTAACATGTCTGCTCACGTCAGATGAAGGATTGTTCATAATCATGTATTATGTGTATTACGTGAGTAGAGTTGAAAGGAAGATGCCTACAGCAAGTGTTGCTTGCTTTTTCCAGAACATTAAAGCTGACAATAAATTATATATTTACAGTATTAATGCTAAGGCAAAAATGAAAATACTGTCATTTTTTATATATATATACGTCGACGGCCTCGGGGTTGCAAAAAAGCGTTGAGATTACCAACAGCCAATATGGTGATTTATTAGATGAAGCGATCGGCATGCAATAAAAATGTACATACACTGTATATGTTTGCTAACAACAAAAGGCATTTGTGCAGCAACTAACAGCAGAGATTTACCAGAATACAATAAAAACACCTTCCATTCTCCATACAAACCTTTAATTATATTCTCCAACACTGAGTAAGCGTAAACACAGTCACAGTCACACACACACACACACACACACACACACACACACACACTCACTCATAACAGTCATGTCGCTCGGACACAGTTCTGATAATATTGCACAAGTGGTTATTATGGTTTCTTTAAAGTCTAAAATGCTTTGTTGCTTTTTGCCTTTAACGGTCTGCTGGAAAACAAATGCTTTAAGCTTCTATCAGTAACAACGTGTTTGTCGATGTCAGTGTAATCTGGGAATTGCTGGACAGTGAAGGTGAACTCCTGCGCCTCTTCAAGACAGCATCTGTAAGCTTGATTGTTGCGCGAGTTGTTGAGCGGCTGCACGGCACTGACCGCAAGAGTGAGTGAAGCGTCACTGGAGAGCGACTATACGGACCGTGATGCTCGTGCAACATGAACTCAGCGCATGCGCAGTGAACTCGTACGATCATCCATCCAGATAACTGATGTGAAGTGGAGAATGTGTCTCTCTTTGTGCTCGAGATATCAGAGTTCGGCGACAAAAGAAGCAACATAACCGATAAAAAAATGCTGAGACAAATAGAGAGTTTGACGGTTCCACTTTAAAAACGTTGACATACAGTAACAGGATTGGCGAGTTAACCGAGCTCGAGATAAGTGAACTCCACTGTACATGCATGCACAAGTCAAAAAAGAGCATACCTTTAATATGTAATATATCATATTTTGATGCTTTTTAAAATGCTTGATTTAAGATGAATGTTTGGCTGATTCTGTGAGGTGGATATAAACGTATGACCACCCCAGTTAAATGGTTTGTATATTTCCAGTCAAACGTCATTGAGCGAAGGAACGATTTCCAGTGAGTAACGATAACATTTCAGTCTGTTCCTCAAACAAAGATATCATGTGACTTTATGAAAAGATTCAAAATATAGCATATAAGTTACACGGGCCACGTTTAAGAAAAGAAAATGTATTGAGCTTTTTTAGAACTTGGCAGTCTCGTTCCTCATACATCCGTCCTGAGGTTGGAGCGGCATGAAGGTAAATTATTATATTGCTTTAATATTTCAATAGCATGTGATTTGTGTGTGTGTGTACATGTGGAGGTCATTTCCAATGGCAATCCCCCTCTCCAGTGGATGGTGGGCATTAGCTTGTTTGGCTGTAGCACAGGAGGGAACATTGTGTTCTCGTGGAGGAGAGTTAGGGAATAGATGCCCAGTGGATTTTCCTAAAGCCTGTAAAACGGGCCGCACTGCGCCTTAAGCTCCTGATAGACCCTGTTTCACCATGGCATCAACTTCTCTTTCTCTCTCGCTCTCTCGCTCATCATGCTTAGGTTTAGAAACAGACTGATTCGATCAATACTTTTGTGTGTGTGTCTAAGCTCTGCTTTCCTTTTATACCCTATCAAGCAGTGTTTTAAGGGCTAACAATATCCGAAAAGTTTTTAGGACGAATGTACAATGCTTTTTGTTTTGAAGTCATCCATCAAGCTAAAAGCATGTTTCTTTTTGGCTGAAAGAACAGAATATAAACAGCATTTTAAAAACTTGTGAAGGTCAACTACTGTTGCTTTGGCAGGATTATGATGAATGCAAATGCAATGACAAGTGTCCTGTGACTATTAATATCGCCATCCAGTTGAAATGATAAACAACTAAATATTTAGAATCAAAGAGATCAAATGCACAATTAAATGAACAAAATCAAAATGCAACATGGCACATTGGTACCGTAGTCTTTTTAGCTATAAGTTGATTGTTAACATTAATTAACATAAATGACAACTAAATCTGTAGAATCAAATATCAAATAAAAAAATAGAATTATTAGTTAAAAGAAAAAGCAGTTCATTTTAGTAGGTTGTTTTATTAGCTATAGGTTGACAAAAGTCACAAGAAAATCCCTATCATGCAACAGAAATCAAAGCATGTGTGGATCACTGTTGGTTGCGATGGTTTTGTGAGAATTATTAAAATTATTATTTAATGCTAAAAGAGATTAATGTTATTATGGATGTTTCTATAGTGAAAGGTTTGTAGGGGTTTAGACTATAATGGCATAAACCATTATCATTTTGTGATCATTTTGCATTGAAAAGGGACAAACTAGTAAAAAATATTTTGTACAAAAAAATGACATTAAGTAAAATAAGCTATCAGAGTCAGATATCAGAGCTAATAATGCACAAATGTGCTTCTCTTCATTGATAACCACAAGTAACTTGAACACATTTATGCTGAGAAATTGAAAGGATATTGAAACCGCTTTGAAATCTGGTGTTTCCAAGTTGTTTTGCTTTGTTTCACTGGCTAGATCAGGGGAGTCAAACTCAACTGCACAGGGGGCCAAAATCCAAAAACAGGATAAACATTTATTGAACACACTAAAACTAAACTTTTAAAACTTACCTTTTTATAAACATAAATGAGAATAAAAACACACAGGAATATTATTCTGGAATAAATCAACTTATACCTTAAATAACTTAAAAATATTTTAAAATACTTAAAAAAATAAAAATATATCCTATCTAAATTACACAAGTTAGAAATAAAGTAAACGTTAAAAGTTAAAAGACCAAACATTCAAATGTCTTTACTCTTATGTCATTTTATATAAAACTTACATTTAATAAACATTAAACATGTACAACTGTGTACTGTGTACCGAGCTGAACAGTTATGATGATTGACGGCATGAGAGCAACATTTGAAATGTGATCTTACACAAAAAAAGTTCATCAATCTATGGGTGCGGGTTACGCCAATGATTTTTTTACACAAAACCCGTGAATTTGAGGGTGTGGATTATCGTCTGCGGGTTAAATGTGGGGAGATACGGTTCTCAGCCTCCCATCGGTTTTTAACTTTTTAACAACTTTTCTCTTCGGCATTGTGAGGGATAGCTTCGCAATAACTTGCAGCATCATAAGCTAGACTTGATTAACACGGGAAGTGTCTGTAGTTTATTGTTACCAGCGCTTCATTTCACTGGGCCATTAATAATAATATATAAAATGATCTCGTGGGCCGGACATAATTACACGCCGGGCCGGATGTGGCCCGCGGGCCTTGAGTTTGACACCTATGGGCTAGAATAGATGATGCTCTTTCATAGACTAAAACATGAATGCGAATTGCTCTTTCTATGCAACAGGATCACAAATCAATCTCAAAGACTCACTGACAAATTGGTCTGAATTAAAATTAAAAGGATTTTTGAAAATCTTAATGCAACCTCATTCGCTCAAATTTCTGCACTGGATATTTGTCAAACTGTTTTTGTGAATGAAAGATATCCGTGAACATTATATCTTGTGTGTGGCCAAGTTGTTAAAATGTCATATCAAACCTTTATTAAGCAAAATGTTCTGTTGGGAACAGACAGGAGAGCGATGTCTGCCAAACAGATCATGTAATGAACACAGTGTTCTCCTAAACACTGGGAACAACTTCATTTCCCTCTGACTTTGACATTTGCCTCCAATTCCCAGCCATGTGCATCTGACCAGATCAGGCAAATTAGACTCAACTTAAGTCTAACTAAAGTCTTTAGTCTAACTCTCTTTAGAGAGTAATGTTGCTGTTTTTCTCAACATGAAAAGCTCTGCAAAGTTAGAGAACTCAAAGTCCCTCCAGTGGGAGTTCTTCTCTAAATCAGTGTCACTGTTTCTGAACTCTAGTCTTGAGTTTCTTCCGTTGAAAAATAACAATAATACATTTAAATGATCTCCGCCCATGGGCAAAAAAAAGGAGCGAGGCCTGATTGAGTTAAATAAATAATAAATAATAAGTGTGTTGAAAATGCCGGTTATGAGAAGGGGCGAGAAATTTCCCAAACACTCGAAGCGCTTGACCAATCACAACACACTGATCCAGCTGGCCAATCAGAGCACAGTGTGCTTTCAGAAGGCGGGGCTTCACAGAGGCAGGAACTAAACACAGCGTTTCTGACAGACTGGGAAGAGACGAGCCACAAGAATGGAGAACATGAGACAAAACGTGTTTTTTAACGTTCAAACATAAAAACCTGTTCTAACAGAGCCTAAAAAAATCAAGACTTTGTAAAAAGGCATAATATGAACTCTAAGATAAAACTAAAAGCATTGTTAGTTAATGTTTAATATGGTTTACTTAAAAATGTATAAATCAGTGCTATACATGATCTTCTTTTACACTCCTCCAAGAACAAGTAAACATTTCATGCCCCCCCCAACTTTTTTGTTACATTACATTTAAAAAAATGTCATTTTAAATTTTTTTCACGCCCCCCCAACAAGTTTTCCCTTATTGTTTCCATGGCGACGCGCTGTATCACATATATTAAATATTTTTTTTACAAATATTCTAAGTATTCGCCAACTTGATGGCTATGTCATGAACTACCTGATATTCAGATTCTCAGATATGTGGAAGTGATGCGTTTTGTCGCTTAAAAACTTTATAATGATCATGTCAGCTGATCTATGAAGCGCGACGGGCGCCGCCATGTTAGTTTGCGCTGCAATTCAGAGAATCTGATCTGTCTGATTTACAACAAGTAAATTCAGTCACTTCTCCTGGAATACATGACAGTAAGTGTCCGGTGAAGTGGCAGAAGAATAGAGTGAACTTTATAGTTACCAATGCAATGTGTATTGGATGTGAAAAAAACAACTTGTCAATTTACAATTGAACGGATTACTATTTCCATACTATATCAGTGTGTATTGTGTATTGTTTTGCTAGTACTTATGAGTATTTATGAATAGTTTCAAACCTAAAATAAACCTTATGCGGTTGAAAACACTGGATTGTTGTGATAAATGACAAGCTCTGAGCGCGTCTGTCTCTGGATCAGCGCCAGATGACGCACAAACACACGTTTGAATTTAGCGGCAGATCACGTGATGCTCTGAACGCTCTGATCACACCGGTGAGATCATATGCGTCAGAGAGTGAAGGGTTTGTTATCTGCACTTCATATCTCCTGCTCCGTGGTGTGTGCTCTTGTTCAGTGCAAAAAAAATAACCTACTCCCTGGCAAAAAAAAGTGTGCTCCCCTGGTATTGCTCCGAAACCCCCGCCCCGCCCCACTATTTGAGAAGCACTGCTATAAATAAAGACACTTCAAAAGACCTTAATGTCTATTGTGTCTTTTTAAATTATGCATCATCATTCAGTTAAGGATGAATTAGAATGCAAGAAATGGAGAGGCTTTACCCTGTGAATTTGTGTGTTTATATTTGTCCCTTCAGGTTTGTGACACAACAGAAACGGACAACGACACATGGTTAGGGCGTGGTGATGAGATTAACTCACCGTCACATGTCTTTTTTTCGGCGTACTCAGCCGGAGGACTGCAGCCAGCCATGGAGGTGTAGCTCTGTACGGATGGATACTCTATTATTGCTGCTCCCAGAAGCCTCTGCTGTTCCTCTCTGGAGGTGTGACGATCCTCAGAGCTTCTCTTCGAGCTGAGACGAGACTCTCGCCGTTCCGGCCTGCACTCGCCCTCCGTTTCTTTGATGCTTTCTCCTACAGGACGATCGGTCGGGGTACAAAACATGTTTGAGGTCAGACCCGATGAGAAACAACACTGTCCGAACATGTTTTTAAGCAGATCTCTGACTATAAATAAGATGTACAGAGTACACTGAAAAAAAAAGCTAGTTACTAAGATAATATGTTGAAACTAGGGAGTAAAGTTTGTCAAGACAAACTTTAGAAGTTGGCTTGAGAACGTCGGAGCAGAATCTTTAAATTAGCATGTTGGTAGCACGATTTAATTATGATATAAACCAACCACAACGCCTCTACGACATTCAGAACTGAAGATATCTCGCTTTGCATTTGGTTGCTAGGGTGCTCTGTTTGGTTGCTAGGGAGTTGCGTATTGATATAAGATATTATGTTGAAATTAAGCTAAAAATATTAACCTACATTAATATTTTAGCGGAAAAATTATAGTAAATTATATTTTAAGTTTGACCCAAACCATGAATATAATTTGACAAAAACCAATGCATTTTATTTGATGACACTTTACAACAAGGTCTCATTTGTTAACATTAGTTAACGCATTAACTGACATGAATTATCAAAGAGTAATCTATTTTGTTTGTATTAATATATTAATCTTTGTTAATGCATTTTTTTATTGTTTGTTCATGTTAGTTCACAGTGCATTGACTAATGTTAACAAATGCAACTATGAATTTTAAAAATGTATATTAAATATTCAAATATTTTGTATTGTAATATTAACTTTAAGATTAACAAATGCTGTAGAAATATTTTTCATTGTTCATTCATGTTTACTAGAGTAATTAACCAATGAAATCTTATTATTACCATTTTCTTCCTATTACAAAGAATAGTTTAAACATTCCAAAGCAATAGCACAGAATTTCTCTCAACCCTTGATCATAAATAATAAACACTGTTTACAAGCATAATGGTGATGTCATTATGCCTGTTATAGAAGTGTTCTTTTCACTGCTCATGTCTCATCCAGCCGCGTTAAGCTGTTTCCTCGTAATAGCTCTTAATGAGGTCAAAAACGCTTCACATTAAAAAAATATTGTCTTTCTCCTTGGACTACAGAGTAGATCATTTTTATGACCAATTTGGTTCTCCCTGCTCGTTGAAGCTACGTTAAGTGTTTTTCCATGTTAAGTGTTTTAAGATGTCCCAACTGTGTTTTAAGAGCTCACCAGAGATATAGATATTCATTGTGATTACAGATCTAAAGATAACAGTTTATCCTGCAATAATGACACAATACTGATCACACCACCATAGTGTTCCTTGAATGCAATGTAAGTCGCTTTGGATAAAAGTATCTGCCAAATGCATAAATATAAGTGTTGTGATGTTTTTTCCTTGACCAGTGTTTGGTCCGGATCTTGTGTTGTCAATGCAAGAGTCCAGCGCTCTGTAACGTCTCCTCCAGCACATACCAAACACTCTCAGTGAATTTAAGCTCTGCACTCAGAGGTGAACATGATTCTTCATGCTCCTCCAACCGTTCGTTCACCGTTTGAGCCGGATGAATCCTGGAATATGGCCATGATGTGTTTTCCTACTCAGTTGTTTAAGAAATGAAAAGCCACACACCATCAATCAGGGTTAGAAGAACTGCTGCCAAACACTCACTCTGTCGGCGTTTATTCTGCAATAACAACCTGCTGGATGCACATTATCTCTTACATATATCTTGCATTCTGAATATATAAAAATTTAATTTGCGTCTTTGGAAGTGTGTGCATGTCTATACGTGCTCTAGTAAGTAAGACGAAGTTTGTTTGTAGTTTATAGCAAAAAATCTGGCATTAAGAAATGTGCATATTTTGAAGGAAACAATCGTGACTAGCTGGTCCTTTGAAGCTAGTGAAGCAGCGAGTTTCATCGTTTTATTTGAAAAAACGCACCGCTGAACGAAAACTGCTGTAAACCAAACAGTGAAATTTGCAACCATTCCATGCTGTAATGTAATCAATCGATCATATTCACCTTTTGATGATTTGCGTTTAAAGGAGATCTTCCTTCGACTCTTCGTATCCTCTCCGTCAGAATCACTGGCTTGTGAAAAAGTACTCTGAAAGAGGAGCCCAACAACAACACGCAATAACGATCTCTGGTGACTGATTAATTGCATTTGTACTGCACATTGTTTCTTGAAGTACCTTTGAATTCTCATCCCGCAGGTTAAAGGTCAGCTCCAGATTGGTGAGGAAATAGTCTGCGAACTCTGGATACATGTCCAAAACCTCCAACAGCTCTTCCCTCTGGATGGTGTGCAGATCGCAGTAGCTGAGCGCTCTGACGTCTGCGTTGGATTTCCCGGGCTTGGCGTACAGGTGGATCATCTCTCCAAATATGTCGTTCTTACCTGGGGAACAAAGGACAGGTTCAGGTTTGGTATATCGTAGGTCTAGAACACAAATGTGTCGACAAATTTAGCCTTTTTTATTGGGATTATTTGCACTGCAGAGTCACAGAAGCCGTATGCACGTGTCTGCATGGGATTTCAGATGTTGATTGTGTACGTTTTTGTCAGGTCAAACAAGGCCAGTTTAGGTCAGAATCCATGCATGCAGATTATCAGTGCTCGCTTTATCTGTGGAGATTATGAATCAGATGATGTCAAGTAGATGCTAACCCTTTTATGTGATTGGTCGACTACTTACAGCACATGATGGAAAGGAAACCTTCATTATCTTATCTGAATTTCAGCTCCAGACGATAATAACGATGGCGTTTGTTGTACCGTATCAGTTCCAACACGAGTCCCCATCCTTTGAAAGTGCATGAAATTGGATTTGCTTTGGCAGCAGAAAACAGCGTCTTCTCAACACGTCGATTACATTACCTCTTCCAGTCTCCGCTACAGCTACAGTGTGTGACGCCGGGGCAACGTAAACATTTTTAAACGGCAGCCAATGAAGAACACGGGTCTAAATGAGCTCAGAAGTTGGTTTGAGCAGGAAGTGAGTCTGGAATTATTGACGGCTTGTTTCAGGCAGAATCGGTTCTGTCTTTTTAGAGGCAGTAACTTTATTTATCTGCAATTTGATCTTTGAAATTTTGCAGACGTTTTATATTCACAAACAGCTATTTTACACTCTACATGAAAGATAACATCTTAAAAGCATAATGAGGCTCCTTAAGATTAAAAGTAGATTATTTTGGCACTGATGTAAATAAAACAATGACATTTTACAAGAAAATACTTGTATTTCTTGTACCTGTACGGGAAAACAGCTTTCCTGTAGTTCAACCAGTAGAGAGTGGTGCTTGCAACATCAAGGTCATGGGTTCGATTCCCAGGGAAAGCAAGAACTGATTAGAATGTCAATGTGTTTCTTGCATGCGATGCAAGTTACTTTGGATAAAAGCGTCTGATAAATGCATGAATGTGAATATAAAATACAATTTCAGTCTTTCTACTTCAATTTCACATTTAATTCAGTGTGTTACTTGAATTGAATGTGTTCATTGTAATTCATTTTTGTAATTTACTAGCAATTTTTGTGTCCATACCAATTATTTTCAGTGTATCCTGTGCAGATTGGTTTTTGTAAACGCAATACTTAAGAAATTGCATTTTAAGAGAGGGTGTCACTGTAATTTCTACAAACTGAATTCCAGTTTTCTCTTCTATTTCTGAATGATGATTTTCTGCTCAAGAATCATTTCTGATCATTATCAATGTTAATTCTTTTTTTGTGGATACTTTTCTCTTCAGGATTATTTTGATGAATAGAAAGTTCAAAAATACAGGATTTATTTGGATTAACATTAGAACTGACATCAATTTAATGCGTAAAATGATTTATTTAATTAAAAAACTTCTGAACAGTAATGCATCTTAACCTTTACCTTGACAAGCACTGCTGTTTCTTCAGAAAGTTCAAATGTAGTTTACTTTAATTATAAGATTCTCCTTATAAAATGGCAAAACTGCCACCGCCGCACTGCGCCAAAGTCCATTCAAGTTATAGTTTATCTCTAAAATCAGCGGGCTCTCAGCTGGGCCGCTTCTCGGGTAAATGTCAGGCCCACCGAGTGATTCTGCTTTAAATAAGAGAGACGTGACTGAGCTGCAGGTGACATTAAACTCAATTGGCTAAAATTCTTGACACAGCTGTTCATAAGGGATCTGACACCTTTCTAAATCTCACCATGAAGAAGCCGACACAAAGCATTGTGGGCCTTCCAGCGGAGCGGAGGACGGATGAGAAGCACTCTCTCTTTTTAATGGATCCAGAGCATTATTAAACGAATGCTTAGAGTTCAACACGAGTTCGGCTCAATCTACTTTTAGCATTTCAGCTGACTTTGTGAGGTTTGAGAACTTTTCAGTCCAAACCATGGCTGTTTGTTCTTTGTTTTGAGCCTATTATGTCAGTGCATTAGCCAGCGAATATTCATCTGATGTTGAAGTTAAGAACACCTGGTAGACACACGCCAGCTCTGTGTGCCCGAAACCATAGTGGACGTTCAATCCCATAATGCACAGCAACAATGAGTGTACAACTAATATGCACTCAATGGCTAGAGAATACCCATAATGCACTGTGAGGGTCTCCCGCGTCTGACCAGAAGATGGAGCTGCAGCTGAATCATCCATCCATCCGTTTCCAAACCTCGAGTCCAATGTGTGTACGGCGTAATATCATTGTAACGAACGGGACTCACGGGCAGAGATCCAAAAGTGTGTCTTTAATAAGAGTGGCGGATGGTCAGGACAGGCAGAGAGCATACAAAGATCGCTCATGATTGTTATCTGCTGGTCCTGACTTCCCCGCCTGTGCTACGAGTCTGATTCTGTCCGACTGCCCCGACTTGTGCCTGGATTATGATAATCCAGGCAAGGGTCGAAAAGGCAGGCAGAATCAAAACAGGAAAACAGCAGAAACGATAACAGGAGATCAGGCACAGGAGTAAACGCTCAGAAATGTTAGCAATTGCAAAAACAAGACTTCGCCATGTGTGTGCGTCCTTTATAGTCCATGTAATAGTTCGCAGCTGGTGCGATAATCAGTCCAATGTGTGGGTTTCTTGGAAATGTAGTGTATGTGTATCAGCGTAGGTGTGATCGCTCCCTCCGGTGGTCAGAGGGGGGAGCGCAGAGCTCGTATTCATAACAATGATATTACGCTGTACCCACATTGGACCCGTGTTTCTGCTGCAGCGCCATCTTCTGGTCAGACGCGGACGGGAGTTCATTCAGCACGACCCTCACAGTGCATTATAGGTATTCTCTAGCCATAGAGTGCACATCAGTTGTACACTCGTTGTTGCGGTGCATTATGGGATTGAATGAGTGCACTTGATAACGTCCACTGTGGCTTCGGACTCCACTACAAATTGCTGTAGAGTAAATTTCAGATTTTGTCTCTCCTTCCTCTCCTCCATCCCCTCCGTCATGCCGTAGCACGTTCTGGGAAGAGCAGCGTTGGTTCTGATTCAGTAATATCTAATAGTGCTACGTTGGTGAAACAAGCAAAACATATTCTGAGACATGTTTTCTTTTGTGGCTCCCAAGAAGAAAGATTGTGCTCTGAAAAACATATTACCTGTGTACTATTTCTGTAGCATGCAAATGCTCCCTGTGCATTGATTGGACTAAATCAATACTCAATATTGGAGCTAAAGTCCTGCTTTACAGTTTACAGCCAGTTATCTGTTGAGCGTGCATGTGCATTATTTAGAGAAGCCTGAAAAATAACATTTCATGTGTCTTTTTGAGATTTAGCAGCGGAGTTTTTGATGTACTGTCAAAATTACATTGATGCAGATGGAAATAATGGCTGAAAGCTGCCGACCGCATTACCAAGATGGGCTTCGCGTGACCTGATTTTCTTTAAGGTACTCCTGCATGGGATACTGAGTCCCACAATGCAATGCTCTTGACTTCACCTTCCCTTTCTATTCTCTGTGATTTTAACGTCTCTTTGGACACATTTGTTTATTTTACTGCCATTTTTACACTAAATTAGAATTTCTTTATACTTCACTGTGTTCAAGTAGTAAACAGTGACGGAACGATTAATGGGTTAATGCACAGTTTCTGATTTCAAATATGTGAATTTCCAAGTACGTAATGCGTAGAAAGCATTTTAATTAGGCATAATTATTTACACCGCTGTTCACAAGTTTGAGTCTCTTGTGCTCACCAACTTTGATTTAAAAAATACAGTAAAAACACTAATATTGTGAAATATTAAGAAGAAAGAACTGATAGAACTGTTTTCTATATAAATATATTGTGAACTTTTAATGTATTCCTGTGATGAAATCTGTATTTTCAGCATCATTACTCCAGCCTTCAGTGTCATACAATGCTTCACAAATATGATGATTTGATGCTCAATATCAACATTTATCAAAATTGAAAACATTTGTGCTTCTTCATATTTTTGTGGAAACTGTGATACTTTCCCCCATGATTCTTTGATGAGTAGAAAGTTGAAAAAACCCACAGCATTTATTTAAAATAGAAATCTTTTATAATAATTTAAATGTTTTTTCCATCACTTTGGATCAATTTAATACATTACTGCTGAATAAAATAATACTTTTCTCATTCAAAAACCTTTAAACAATAGTGTATATGTGTGTGCATCTCATGTGTTTTAAATCAACTGCTAGTTCATTATCATCTAGTTATCCGTATTAACATCTTAAACAGCTACTCCCTCTCTCTCCCTTTCTCTCTCTCTCTCTCTCTCTCTCTCTCTCTCCCTCCCTCGCTCTCTCCCTCCCTTCTTCTCTCTCTCTCTCTCTCTCTCTCTCTCCTGCACTGTAGAGATGCCAAACACATCTAGCAGGAGCCACGTAATAGAAATGTCAGAAGCGTCTTCTTATTAGGCACGGTTCTAGACACAGAATGAAACACAATGCAAAAAGAGCGGCTTGTTTCTGGAATATGCTCATCTGTTTGACATTTTCTGAGAGAACAATAATGTATACATTTCACTCTGCCTTTTGATTTGGAGACAGAGCAAACTGCACCTTGGGCACCGCGGCGCTCTGCCGCTGTGTTTAAGCGTGTGAGGACAATGGCACATCTGCCCGGTGGGAGATACAGAGTGTGCCCTCTCCCGCTCTCGCTGCCAACCGCCGCATCGGTAAACAACATGCCTGGGCAGAAAGTCCTCCACAGGACGCGGCCGTGACGTGCTAATGTCTGCAGGCCGCTTCTGACACACACACACACACACACACACACACACACACACACACACAGCTCAAGCTATTGCGTTATCGTCTTTCTCCAACACATTCGGCAACCATCAATCACAAGTGCACAGTGAGAAATAATGAGACAAGGAAAATTCTTATGCAAGATTTCTCTGATTAAACCTCTGATTAAAATAGTCATAAGTGAAAAAGTGATTCCTTAATTAAATATCTAGAGCAGGGATTCCAAGAAGTCTAATCTCAAAATTTCTTTCTAAAGACAAACAAGCATTAGTATTTTTTGCAATGAACTTTCATTCAAACGTTTCCAAATCTCTCTAAAATATAAACATTCTGAAGGATCATGTGACACTGAAAACTGGAGTAACGGTGCTGAAAATACAGCTTTAATAAAAAATAGCATTTTAACATGTATTAACATAGTTAACAATTATTTAAAATTATAATTATGTTTCACAATATTACTGTTTTTACTTTATTTTTGATCAAATAAATGTAGCCTTGGTATTTTTTGTTACAAACCCCAAAACTTCTGAATGGTGTGTGTGTGTGTGCGGAGTGTGTGCATGTCCGTGCATGTCCGTGCATGTCCGTGCATGTGTGTGCATGTGTGTGTTTGTGTGTGCATGTGTGTGCATGTGCGTGCGGAGTGCGTGTGTGTGTGTGTGTGTGTTTGTGTGTGTGCAGAGTGTGTGCATGTTTGTATGTGTGCGCTTGTGTGTGTGTGTGTGTGTAGTTTTATAATAATACTGTAATAATTTTAGATATTCATTTTACATATGAATGTTTTTCATTCATTGTTAATATCAAATGATGTCACTTTTCCTTTAAAGCAGGCTCGTGAGCTCTTACCCAGAATGGCCACCACTATGTCATCCTTCAGGATCTCAATGGATCCCCGAGACAGGAAGTAGAGCGCGGTGAGAACGTCTCCGCAGTGCACGAGTGTGTCTCCAGGAGGAGCATGCGTGGTTTTGAAGCGCATGGCGAGAGCGCGCAAGCATCCTTGAGTCGCACCCTTGAACGCCTTACATCCCTCAAGGAGACTGTTGTTCAGATGGAGACAAATATCTGCCTGCAAACACTCAGGAAAACCTTTTAAGACCTGCAGAGAGATGAACAACACTCAGATCCAGCACTGAAGATTAAAGGAGGAACATTAGTGCAGATATTATCTACAATTACACTCTTTGTTATCATGTGGTATTACAGGCTCTGTTCATGCACAGACAACATCCTGAATCAAACTAATAATAATAATAATAACACACAACTTATCGCTGTTTTAAAGTTTGAGTGTTTCTGAAGGAAGTCTCTTAAGCTCTCCAAGGCTGCATTTATCTGATCAAAAGCAGAAATCTCGTAAAATATTGAATGTGATGCAGCCTTAAAGACGGGAGCTTCTGTGACGCCTTAAAGTGACAGTTCACTCGTTTTTTCCACTGCTAATGAAATGATTTTAGAAGTGTCTACCAAAGTATTCATACAGCTAAAGTAACGAGAAAGAGACAGATGAAGGATGCAAATGCCAACTACTGCGCTCTTATTAGCAGTGTAATCTTAAATAAATAAAAAGAGATGAAATAATGAGGGTTCAACAGAAATGACTCAGTTTCTTAGCAACATAGTGCAACTTTTAATCTCCGAGTCTCATCTAAATCAGAATAGCTGCATAGACCCCCCCTCTAATATATGCTAATTCATGCAATCGAGGAACGATACATTCAATATTTGCAATATCTTGACAATGATTTTGCTGCAAAAAGATGCTTTGATGCACATATCATTATCTTTTTATTTTTTATTTATCAATTAACTTTATTTTTTTTCTTAAATACTGTATCGTGAAAATAAATACTAAGATATGCATTAAAATAAAGAAATATATACATCACATTTTTTGAAACTGTGATGACTTGATGCAGTTTTTACATTCATGCATTTATCAGACGGTTTTATCCAAAGCAACTTGCATTGCATTCCAGAAACACATTGACATTCTAATCAGTTCTTGCTTTCCCTGGGAATCAAACCCATGACCTTGATGTTGCAAGCGCCGCTCTCTACTGTTAAGCTACAGGAAAGCTTTTTATTTGGTCATTATTATTATTACTAATATTATTTGGATTCTTAAAGACAGTATCACATAAAAAAGATATTAGAAGTATCTTCATATCGTCCAGCCCAAAACTATTTTTTGAAAATATGCATGTTCTTCTACGAGTGGTTTAGGGTTTTAAAGCCGCAG
The DNA here is from genome assembly GCA_037043235.1 of Rhodeus uyekii. Classification (NCBI taxonomy): domain Eukaryota; kingdom Metazoa; phylum Chordata; class Actinopteri; order Cypriniformes; family Acheilognathidae; genus Rhodeus; species Rhodeus uyekii. The sequence goes on along the minus strand of JAWRVZ010000220.1, from coordinate 85,367 downwards.
AGGTTCTGCACTGTGTGGTGGAGATGAGCATCAATATGTCCAGAACAGAGTGAAGGTTGAAGTGTATGAGAGAGACGGAGAGCTGAGACCGGAATGAAGATGAGTCCTGCGTGTGAATAAATACCTCCTGCTCTTCCCGGGGTGACGAGAGGCCGGTCCGTTTCATACGAGGCAGACATGGAGAGAAACAGGTGTTGCTTTCAGTACAGAAACATTTCAGAGATCATTTATAACAATATTGTTCAGCCAAAAATGATTATTTACTCTCGTTATTTAGTCACCCTTGTCTTCCAAACAAAATGAGAATTTAATTTTCCTCATGGAAAGCGATCAGATGTCTTCAGAAGATTTGTTGTATCTATGAACAACTTGTATTATTTTCTTATCATCTTATTTTTCATCTTTTTTTAGATCTTAAAAAAAGGAAAAATAAGGAATGTAAAGGTGAGTATATGATTCAAGTTTTTTTTCTTCTCATTTTTGGCTGAATTGTGCTGACAAACATGACTAAGGACAGGGATGCCACTCTTTCGTCAACTGAACCCTTTGAAGTAAGATATTTTCTCTAAGTCCCGTAGTCTCAGACATCACTCACACTGAAGAAGAAAGCTGATGTGTTTACAACTATGACAATGAGTTCTTATCAGGATCAACTAAATGCTGGGACTGAACTCGTATAACAGTCTCCCACTGAACTTCTGCTGTCAACAGCGTTACTTGTTCAACAAAAAACAGCAACAGAAATAAAATAAGGGAGTGCCTATTTACACAAAGAATGAATTTACATCCATTTAAATATAATGAGTTACACTCTATTTTATTATTGCATACCTTTTTATGTACAACAACGAGGTGCAAATAGTATCTGCCACTATTTATAAGTAGAACTAACTACTATTTATGTTATATATATATATATATATATATATACTGTTGATATTTTATATTTTACATTTATAACTAATTATTATTTACACTTTTTACTAGAAAATACTGCTATATTTACTTGGTGTAGGAAAATGCGGTTTCGCTTTATTGTAACGTGTCTCTGTTACAGTGTAATTATACATTAAAGTACGGAGTAATAATAATTAACTACATGTACTTACTATAGGTGTAGGGTTTGATATAGGATTATGTATATGGAATGTATAGGAATATGTATTACTGCAGTACATTAATGTAATGTAAGGACACAGTAATAGTGTTCATGCTGTTATTTTCACTTAGTGTAAAATTAAATCTATCACTAAGAAAACATGCTATTTTCACTTTTGTGCAAATAGCCGCTGGCATAAAATAAACGTGCATGCATGCACTACTTGTGGCACAGAGCAATGCAGACCAGAGTTCAGAGAAACAGCACTCTGCTCTTAAAGGGGCCACGTCTTATTCTGCTCGTTACACTTTTTTTTTTTGTGATTTTATGATTATTTTTAAATAACCTTTTGCAAATCCTCGGCTTATAAACATGACTTGATCCGGTCTAAGCGAAGGGTCAATTCAAATGAAATAAAACACATTTGCGATGAAAATGTCATGGCTAAACAGCTAGAAGAGTGGATGTCTGAAACGCACCGTGTTCAGGTCGATGCCGTTGGTGTAGGTCCACGAGTGTTGGAAGTACTCCTCCAGTCTCTGCCTGAGCGGGTTTGGAATCTGGTGGAAACGGATGAACTCTTTCACACGGAGCATCTGCATGTGGTAGCGTGCCGTACCCGAATACAGCCTTTGGATGATGGCAGAAACGTTCCCAAAAATGCTGGCGTACATCAACGCTGGAGAAGACAAGACAAGGTCACACAGGTGAAACTGCAAACACAAGTCTGTGGAGGCCAATTTAAAGCAAATCAGCAGCGTTTCTTATTTGTCACTATCATTATTATTGCTTAATTGCTGTTTCTGATCAATACCGGTTTTAACTGTGCTGTCCACTGAGGGATGATGGGATAGATTTTTGACTTTTTGGAGCTGACTGGTTTTTGAATGTCTTTTGCACTGGCCATTGTGGTTTCAGCCTTATCACTGGCTGTAGAAGTGTCTTCATCTCTGTAACACGTGTTCCTGTCTGTCTGGGTCTTCTTTGTCACTACCCGTCAGTCTTGTCATTGTTTATCGGGTCATTGTTTCACTCCCTGCTCCTGTCATACAATCACTTAATCGTTAGTCTCCCAGGTGTTTGTGATTCCCTTGTGCATAAATCACTCTTGCATTTCCCTTGTGTTTGTCAGTTGTTAATATTGTAATGCAGAGGTTAGTAGTGTGTGGATGTACCCGTGTTCCTGGTCTTCGATGTTTCTAGTGTTTTGTTATGTTCTGTTTTTGCACATGTGTGCTGTTTTGGTTTTGATATTTAAAGTGTTTTGTTTTTGTTTATATTACTAAAGTCATTTGAGTCTGGATCCTGTTCTCCCCGTGCTTCCGCATCGCACACCAACACCGAATCGTTACAATCTCATATACGAAGCACCTGCAATTCATCAACTAACCGCTAATGCACTCGCTTTCATGGACAATACAGTAGCCCGTTGACAAGTTTGGGAGAGCAAGAGCGAAACGTATGGGATCAAATTCCCGCCTAAAGTACTGTGGCGTAAATAATAAGCATAAATCAAAAAATTAAGTGCATTTAAAAAAATAACAAGCATAAATCAAAACTTTAAACGCATTAAAATGATGCTGTGCGCAAAAATTAAACTTGTTTGTGAGTTCTCAAATATTATGTTTTCCTTGCTTTTATCCCTCTGTGTTTTGTGTTCTTTTCCATTTTCTTCTCATATGTTATTTTTTGTCACGCTTGTGCTCTTTTCCTCTTCGCTCTTGCTTCCACATTCTGCGCTTATGTTTCAAAAAGTTGCACTTCCAGTTTCATGTAAATGAGGGCGGGTGTAAGCGTCACCATTGGTCCACTGGTTCTAGATTGACAGCTCCTCTTAGCCAATCAGTGGAAGAGGGCAGTTGACATCATTCCTTGTTCTTCTTAACCTGCATAAGTTTCTTTCTTCCGCTGAACACCAAAAAAAGATATTATGAAGAATGTCAGAAACCAAACAGTTGAAGGGCCCCATTGGTATTTTTCCTCCATACTATGGAAATCAATTGGGCCCATTAACAGTTTGGTTAACTTATATTCATTCAGCGGAGGAAATAAATTCATACAGGTTTGGAACAATATCAGGGTGAATAAATGATGACAGAATCTTAATTTTTTGGTGAAATATCCCTAAATGTAACTACTTACATTTACTCAAATGCTTCACACCAGTGTCTGTCCCTGAGTGTATTTTTCATCGGTAGTTTGACTGTAAATGTGTATGCTGAAATATATTTTTGTCAACATTTAGCGTTACACTAGCTGTGCTAAAGACTAACAGACAGGATTAAATATGATGTCATTGGGTTTTGAAAAGACAATAAACATATTGATTTGAAAAAGTATTAGAATTCATCTGCTAGATTGAAACGGAGATTAATGATATTATGAGATTATGTATGAATGGTTTACAGATACCGGAGTCATTTCAAATCCATTGCGGTCATCTCAGGACAAGTTCTTCAATTGAACATTCACAAATATTATTTTAATATTTTTTCTTATACCATTGCTAAGTTTCTCTCAGGTTTCTTCTTCAAATAAATTCTTTAAAAAAGCATCTTATGCTCACCAAGGCTGTGTTTATTTGATCAATTATTATCATTGCAATTTTAAATTAAGGTTTTCTATGTGTAAATATTTTCAAATGTAATTTATTCCTGTGATTAAAGTTGTTTTTTCAGCATCATTACTTCAGACTTCAGTGTCACATGATCCTTCACAAATCATCCTGATATGATGATTTGATGCTCAAGAAGCACTTAGCATTATTATCAGCTGTGCTGCTTCATATTTTAGGGGAAACCCATAGATTTTTTGATTCTTTGGTATATAGAAAGTTGAAAAGAAAACCATTTGTTTCAAAATACAAATATTTTGTAACACTATAAATGTCTCTACTGTGACATTTGATCAATTTTTATTTTATTTCAGCTAATTAAAAGTAGGCCTATTCAGGTATTTAAAAATATATAACGTTTTATCAGGTTGTATATATAGAGTTTGCCCCCTTCCTGATTTCCTATTTCACCAAAACTTTTGTCATTATTTAGTCACTACAATTGTTATTGTTATTTTTTCAATTGAAACTTTCTCCTTTTGTGCTTCTCAGGAAAACATGCAAGTAAATGATGACAGATCTTTCAGTTTTGGAACGATCAATCTTTTTAAGCTATTTCTGTGCATGCATGTGTTTCAGACTTACATCCAATGAGCATGACGCAGATGGAGAAGATCTTCTCCGAGTTAGTGTTCGGGGACACGTTTCCAAAGCCCACGCTGGTCAGCGAACTGAATGTGAAGTACAGTGCAGTGACGTATTTATCCTTTATGGTCGGCCCAGAGCTGGGATCGCTATCGTTTATTTTCTTCCCAATGGACACCTCGAGATTGTCAAGCCAGCCGATCTTATGGTCCAGGTATGGTTTCTCCATATTTCCAATGGCGTACCAGATGCAGGCGAGCCAATGGGCAATCAGAGCAAATATACACATGAGGAGCATGAGAACTGCTGCGCCGTATTCAGAGTAACGGTCCAGTTTCCTGGCCACACGAACCAGTCGGAGGAGTCGGGCCGTCTTCAACAGGCCAATGAGAGTGGTTGTCTTGGGAAAGAGAGAAGTTGCTCATTAGTTACACTGTGAAAAGAGCAGAAAATATTAATTTGACTCATTACGGCTGATCAGGTTCTCTGTTGCTTTCTCATAGGCTTCAAAACTCAGTGATCTGCCTTTTAAAAGGGTCATTCAATGCTTTTTAATGTTTTCCTATTCCTTTAGTGTGTAGTGTATCTATTGTATCTCATGGTCTCCCACAAAGATTATTCTATCTAACAGAGATTCCAGACTTGACTCGATCCAAGAAATGACTAGAAATTACTTCCTCAAAGAGCTACATAATAATGTGAAATACATTAATACCTCGATTTACAAGTTTAATTCGTTCCAAGAGCTCGTAACTCAAAATTCTCGTACACCAAAACAATTTTCCCCATAAGACTGCAATAAAAATCTCTCAATTCGTTCCACACGACCATAAATGCCCATTTTAAATGTTTTGGGGGTTTTACCCTATTAATTACAGTTAAAATTATAACCATTGAGATCTCATATAAATACTAATAATTGACAAACTCAAACAATACTTGACAATTTACTGTAACGCACTTCAGCTTTGAGTCGCGTCGCTGCTGGCGTGAAGGAGACGAGAGGAGGGTTTTACTGCTTACAGGGAGAATTTCATTCCTTCTTTCTTCCTCATCTTGAGGTCGTTGTCTATATGCTGTACTGTACGTATAGATTTCACTACGTGAACAATAGCGATCACAGTTAATGTGAACAAAACGCTGTAAATCACTTATAAAAGTATCACTGTGGTGAATGATGCAGCCAAACCGAGCGACGCTGAGAGAATGAACGAGTGAAGGGCTGATGGGCTTTATGAGAGGCTGTGTTTAGGATATTTCCAGTAAAAATGCGTGCGAAGATACTGAACGTTAGGACTTTTACACACAAAAATGCACGTGGGTGAGGGAAAAATTTTCTCTCATTCCGATACAATGCTCGTACACCGATTTGACTTTCCATGCTCAGGATGTCAGGATTTATTGAAGACATGCAGTGAAAAACTTCCAAAACTTCCAAAAAAGTTTTTTCCAACTGATCTTATTGCATAAGCACTTGTAGGACCCTTTCAGACACATTTATGGGAGGAGAGTATTTAAATGGTGATTTATCTATCATGAATATGAATATATAAATATCATGGTCAAATATCACGAATGGTGATTTACTAAGGTTTACGCCAGATGATTTCATGGTATTTCTGGCATTATTTAAGGCCCCAAAAAGCATCTCTTAAACTAGATGCTAATTTGAGCTGCTCTTGGTTAGTTATTATGGACATGATCCGGCTGCGTCTGTGTGCTTTATTTTGAGTGTCGTCAGTGGATCAAGCACAGATCTTTCCACTCCCATTGACGCCATTCTTGGAGTCACAACACACGCAGAGATGGAGTTCACCGCTCAATCACAAGCCGCTCGTATGAGAACCGTGCGCACTTTGCCAAACAGACTATAAACTCATTTAATTAAATCACTTGTTTTTGAGATTTAATAATGACCCAAAGCCATATCACCCTTTCGGTTTTAGTTTGTTCGACAGATACTTTGCAAAAGCAATGGCACAAAACATAAAATTTTTACTTTTATGCATTTGGCAGACACTTTTATCCAAAGAGACTTACACTGCATTCAAGGAACACATTGAATCAGTTCTTGCTTTCCCTGGGAATGAACCCATGACCTTGGCGTTGCAAACACCAATGCTCTACTGATTGAGCAACAGGAAAGCCATTAAAGACAGAATAACATTAAAGATGCTTTATGTTAGCTTAAATATATTTTCGATTCATTATGAAACTGTAGTTGTACAGATTGGGTATCATGCTTAATTTAATCTTCAAACTCTTCTGAAATCAGTTGTGATTTGAGTATCCCATGCACTTTGTATTATTTATATAACACTTGGAATTACTGCCTACGACGAGTTTTCCAAATCAGTCACTTATTCCTGTCTATGTAGGTTTGGGAACAGAGCTGTGGGCTTTTATAGCTTTAATTATCCACAGTTAACTGTATTAGAAGAGCCGGAACACATTGTGGCCTAAAACACCCAAAGCTCATATTTGGATTCTACTGTAATGTCTTCAAGACTGCCACACTAATTAATATTTTGATAATCCTGTTTAATTTTAGTCCCTTACACACTGCTGTGCCAACACCAGAGATCCAGCTCATCAGAATTTCGCACCGTGAGGATAAAAAACACCCAACATGAGAGACCTGCATAATGAATTTCAGCATTCACACTTCTTGTCTAGCTCTTGGTGAACTACCAAACTGAGCGGAAAAGAGATAAATCCTCATTTGCAGGTGAAATGTGTTCAAAGATAGAGACACGGGACAACGGTCCCTGGGAGCTGACAGCGGGCACTGTCTCATCCGAAACGACTCCTTCAACAACATCACTCGTCCCCTGGTGGGAGATCATTTGTTTAGCTGGCAATTATACTGTGGCCTCACAAAGCGAGGTTAGGACCTACAGGATATTTTTAGAATATGTCTTAACGGATGTGTCTGACTTGGCATGCATACGAGCACTGACAGTGTGTTAGCGAGCTTGTGGAGCAAAGCACGTGGCTTTTTTGTACTCTCACGTTGAGACATGCTGAATCTGTCATGAAACGGCCATTAAAAACTCATTAGGAGATCCTGTTCACAGCAAATCACATTTTGAGTTATAGCTGGACATGCCAATAAGATGGACACCCAATTATAAGATTGTTAATCAAATTTGACCTTATATGAGTGCCCTACATTTTAAATTCCACTCTAACTAGACAAGTAAAGTTTGAACTCTGTCTTGTCTGAAAGTTTAAAACAACTATTAAAACCCTGAGAATGAGGCTTCAATCGGTTTAAGTAAATAACATGTTTTAACACATTGCTAGCACCATTAGCATGTTTAGCATCGTTTAGCATCTTGCTAACATATAATGTCATGTCAACATATCTCAACATGTCTCCGGTGTCACCCAGCCCACAGCTCTACAGATGTATGCCAGTGAGGTGACATGCTCAAGAGGAAGCAACACTTCTGGTGGAGTGCGTCCTCAGTCCCGGGGGACACGGCTGGTCTTGGGCTTGGTATGCCAAGACAATAGCTTCCACTATCCAGTGGGCCAACATCTGCTTGGAGACAGCCTTTCCCTTCAGCTGTCCTCTATAACAGTCAAAGAGCTGGTCTGAGGTCCTGGTGAAGCTCTGTGTTCGGTCACGTACAGGCGCAAAGCGTGGACGGGACAGAGCAGAGCAAGGGCTGGGTCTGCCTCCTCCGAGGGCTGCGTGTGCAGATTCACCAGCTGATCCCTGACACATATCCAGGCCAGGTCTCAAGATCACGTGAGAGTAGGCCGGCCCGAATTCCAGGCATAATTCATCAACTGAAAATGCCTGCAGGTCCCCCAACCTCTTGATGGAAGCCAGTGCAGTAAGGAGTTCTGTCTTTAACGACAGGAACTTAAGCTCAACTGTCTTCAGAGGTTCAAAAGGGGCTCTCTACAGGGCAAACAGCATGTGAGAGAGGTCCCAAGATAGTACAAGGTGCGGGTGTTGGAGATTTAACCTCCTATTGCACCTCAAGAACCTGATTATTAGGTTGTGCTTACCCACAAACTCACCATCTATTGCAACGATATGTGCAGTGACAGTCCTGATCGGGCATCTCCGGGGGTCTTCTTGATGAAAATAACACCATTTGACGAATAAGTTCCAATTCGTGCATCGTAGAGAGTGCCCTTACCAAAAGGACGGTGTACCACTACCACTTAAGATAGGTCACTTAGGGAAAACACGTGGAAGTTCCAGAGGTCTGGACGTGGGTGCCAGAAGATGCCTCTTCTTTAAGAAAGCAGGTCCCTCCTTGGCGCCAGCTGTGTGCAAGGGCTTCTATGCCAAGGGTCCCCTCAATTATGGAGAAAAAAACTGGCAATGGGACATGTCCAAAGCAGCAAACAGGTCCAACTGTGTGACTTCGAAGTGTCTCCAGATCAGCTAGACCCCTTAGGCGTGAAGACTGTCGTGAGAGCTCATCGGCTGCTCATCTCCCGCATATCAGCCAGGTTCAGTCAGAGATGCCGTTCCTGGACAACCAGAGTGGACATTGTCTGACTCAGGGAGAACGCAGTGACTTTAGTCACATGTAGGTCTAAATCCTTCACTGTGTTCCGTTCCGTAAATCCGCTCCTGCATTAGGCCTGAGTTAGAACAACCCTCGTGCAGCTCTTTGAGGGCCTGATAGACTGTCCAGCAGCTCTGTGAACCTTGGCCTTAAGCAGAACTTACGGGCCCTGGATGGGACCAGGTAACAACCACATCCAGAAACACACGAGTGCAATGTCATCTTTAATAAGAGTGTCACACCCGTATTTGCTCTTTTAGGGAATTGCTCTGTTATAAATTGCTGTAACACACAGGGGAAAGTTGCAGCTGGATATGTGAGAGGAAAAAAGAAAAAATGCTCTCAGCAATCACTGCACAATTACTCGCAGCAAATGAAGAGACTTCCCACTACTCGTAAGCACACTCGTTCCTCCCGATGATATGCGCAATTCAGAGAACAAACCTCTCGGCTCCGAAGCGAAGGGCTAAATGTGCGATTGCATGTTGTTATGAACCCAATTTGGTTATTTGTTGTTTGAGTTTTTGTGTGTTGCAGGACGACTTGATGAACTGATGATTTGCACCGGTGGGAGCTGTGCTGGCAGTTTAAAAGCAGTTCCCCTTAGTTCTGTGGGGCACTCTGCTCTTGTGCCGTTTTGGTTATTTCCCCTTAAGAGTCTGTCTGTCTATTCGTTATGATTCTTTTTCTTAATGAATATTTTCTTACTTTAAGAAATGTTGTTTAGTTTTACATTTATCCCGGACGAGCCCCCATTTGGCACGGCCGGCTCACAAGCCGTGACAAAGTAGGAGACACACGGATACATTTTTTTGCGTTGAACGTGACAGACTGATGGAGAACCACCTGCCATCTGCCTGACCCAGCTCATTCCCTAAGTAATACACAAACACAGACACTGCAGTCTGACCGCTGACCAGCAGATCAAATCTGGCTGACCACAGATTGAGTTACTACAGTTGAGCGTAAAGCATCCTCAATGGCGCAGAACTGATTTTTCAACTGTTCAACTGTCAAGTCTTTCCAGCCACAATCTTTTGATATGTAAGAATGTATGAATCAATGAGCGAATGAGTGAATGAATGAAATATTTGATTTATGTTTTTTTGTCAACCAGAGAAAATTTCATTTCAACCAAACATTAAACATTAAGTGAATAAATTAGATTAAGGCTATTTAATAAAATGAGAGTTGGTAAGTTTGTGTGTCAGTTGAAGCCGTCCACTTTAACAGTGTATCAAAACTGTGTTTCAAGTAATTTGCTAATTAAAATCGTTTACAAAAGCAGTTATATATTACATTATTTCAGGAAAAGAGCTGATTATGAATGTTCTGTTATTAAAATTGTTAATTTAGTGAAAAATAGTGCAGAAACCATGCCTCATTTCACATTAAATTAAATGTTTTTATCTAATTTACTAGACTATTTGGTTGTGCAAATTAGTCATTTTCATAGCAAAAACCAAACCAAAACAACCCCTACAAAAAAAAGAAGAAAATAACTTTCCAGAGCACAGACACATAAATACGAAGGCTAAAAATATGTTGGTTTTTTTTAGCTATATCACCCATCCCTAGCTGCAACCAGAGACAGATGTGAGGGCACATCCAGTGAAAGCGAGTGCAGATGCTGAAAGCGTGAGCTTTGTTAATTGGGTGATCTTCAAGGCTGTTGGATGGTTGGAGCTTGACGGCTCTTTTAATAAAAAAAACTACAAATATGAGACCACTGGAACAAAAGCAATATACTTAGCAAGACCAAGCATCAAAACCTGTCCACTGTCTAAAAAAATACTGCATGCCATCAAATAATAACATTTCCAGTAGTTCTTAATCTATAATTCCATTCTTTAATATTTTAAAAGCCACTGTGTTTGTTTTTGGTGTCCTTAGGCTGTATATGGCTTTGTCAGAGTTGCCGTCACTGGAACAGACCACAAACCGGGGGAAACCATATGCTAGGATGTGCCAAGAGCTCATGATAGGCCATTGACGGACGTGCCTACATAAACAAGCGAGGAAACAAGCCAACCGGCGTGCCAATGATTCTGCCTGTAAGCTGTTCAAACATCAGTTTTCTGTTTCCTCTCTCGCGCTCTCTCATCGTAATCATTGACTCCCATTTGGTAAGCCACTAATCCAAATAAATGGATTCTGAAATGAAGGCCATTCAAAAAAAGGGGAGAAAAAAACATACAGTATATTCTGATACTGTAATCCCTGATTCACTGAAATAGTTGTGTTGTGGCCATAAGAATCAGCAGCCCACCAGCGCTAAAAGCTTTCTGACCTCTGCAAAATACGAGATCTGATCGGATATACATAATGGACACAGTACAAACAAACAATTAAATAAATAAATGGGTAAAACAATCGTTTAGTTCTTAAACTATCAACCCACAAGACTGTTTTATATAGACCTGTTTATCCCTAAACATGTTTTTTAGCACTTGTCATGGGTTTGATTTCTAGTGTATATGCATATGATACAGTTCCAGATATACTGAATGCATTGTGAGTTGCTTTGAATAAAAGCATTTGCCAAATGCATGCACCATCATTCAAGAGTTTGGGGTCTGTAAGATATTGTTTTGTGAAAGAAATTATTACTTTTATTCAGCAAATTGATCAAAAGTGATTGAAAAGACATTCATAATGTTAAAAAAGATTTATATTTCAAATAAATGCTGTCCTTTTGAACTTATTATTCAACAAAGAATGAATCAGGGTTTGAAACACTGAAAATAATCAGAAATATTTTAAATTGGAATTATTTCTGAAGAATCATGTGACACTCAAGCATTTTAAATTCACAATTACATTTTAAAATACGTATTTAAAAAAAGAAAACAGCTATTTTAAATTGTATTAATATTTCACAATATTTGTGTTTTTTTCTGCATTTTTGATCAAATTAATGCAGCTTTGGTGAGACTTCTTCCAAAAAACATTACTAAATTTATTCCGACCCCAAAAATTTGTATGTATTGAATGAATTTGAATGTAACATTTGGTGTATAAATCCGTTTTGGCTGCATGTGTGCATGTGAAGTGTTGAGCTGTGCCAATGAGAACACCACCTGCCAAGATGATAATTTGAGTTTGAGATACACCTGCAGCCAAGTGCAGAAGGAAGTTGATGAAGTTGTGGTGTCACTTACATCTTCTGATCCTGATCCAAATATGAGCAGGTCGAAGGGAATGGCTGCCACCATGTCTATAAGGAACCAGCCTTTGAAGTAATGGATGGCGATTTTCCCCGGATGGCTCACCACTTCCTCGTTCAAGTTCACGTACGTGGTGCGAAAGTTTATAAGGATGTCGATGATGAACATGATGTCCACCATTAAGTCCACCATGTTAAGAGGGCTGCAGGAATAGCCACATTTCCGTCTTTTTTGCTCCTCGATGTCATTGAGCAGGAAGGCAGCAGAATAAGGGGTTAAAATGGCTGTATAAATAACCAGCAGCAGGATAAGCCAATCCCACATCGCTTTGAATGGGCTGTAGTGCAGAATGGTGAACTTATCCATGCGTGGCGTTTGGAGCTTGTATTCTGGCAGCACATCGGCACCTAGCGACAAGACCTGGAAGAGGAGAAGCAGGAAAAAAATGTGAGTATTGCATGGTACTGATAAATCATTGTAGAATCACTTGTGCAAATAAGTTAGCATCTAATGCAAATGGAGTAGAGTTTATTTAGAAGAATAATAAATACAAAGTTCTGTCATGAAGCGCGAAATGGTCCATGCTGATAAGTCAAGTCTCTATAAGGCACAGCTAATTGGTTCCTTCTGTATCCGTAGTCAATGAGCGTGCCGCTCAACCTTTAAATACCTGGTCAGCATTTGCTATACCAGCTTTCAGCGCACTTTCAGATATCCTCTAGTTTCCCCAGCTCCACCTGTATAGATCTGCTATGGATAATTCATGTATGCTATATTGTACAGCAGCAGCAGCAGCATGTCTTACTTGCTCACAGCAACATAACATGTATTGGCAGTAGCAAGTTCCGTAATTGCTCTACTTAGCAGCGATAACAAACAGCAACAGCAATGCAGCAATAATAACTAACAGCAGCAGCAATAACCAACAGTAGCAGCAAAAGCAGCAGTGATAACTAACAGCAGCAGCAGTAGCAGCAATAATTAACTGCAGTAGCAATAACCAACAGTAGCAGCAAAAGCAGCAGTGATAACTAACAGCAGCAGCAGTAGCAGCAATAAATAACTGCAGTAGCAATATCTAATGGCAGCAATAATAACGAACAGCAGCAGCAGCAATATAAAAGCTATTCTGCCAAAAGCACCTGCACAATTTCAGCACAGTGCCACCTAGTGGCCAGGAGATATTAAAAATGTCTATTTTTGTAAATAACTTCTGAATGGTTTGGCAAAACATTTACATTTATGCATTTATCAGAAACTTTTAGCCAAAGTAACTTGCATTGCATTCAAGAAACACATTGACATTCTAATCAGTTCTTGCTGTCGTGCGAATTGAACCCATGACCTTGGCGTTGCAAGCGCCACTCTCTCCTGTTTGAGCTACAGGAAAGCCATAAATGAAACGGTTTACAAACTGGGGGTGCGCTTCCCGATAACGTTGTCTCTTAAAGTGCAACGGAAACTCTAAAGGTATACCTTTTCTAGGCAACCTCATGCCCAAACGTATCATGCCTCAACCCTGAATTTCGCAAATGAGGAGGTTGCTCCGTTGAGTTTGTCTGGAACAACAGGATCTAGTGTATAATGTTTCAAAATCTTCCAATTAAAAAGTAAACACTACCATTTAAATATACAGTCTCTATGTAAACATTTCAGTTTTAGTTTCAAGCCTTCAGTTAATGTTCAGTAACCAGAGCACTGGTGAAAGTGCGGTAAACAATTTGCTGATTGTGCATTTCCAAAAAAAACTTGCTGATTTGTGCATTTCGAAACTGAGCTCCAAACATTTCTCGATTATTAAAAATCTGAAAAATTGTATGTTGCATGACTTGACAGCTGTCCGTTGCATGTCCACAGGCACATCATCATAATGCAGTGACAGTTTCTTATTTCCAGCTGATGCAATATTTCATGAAAAGCACCAGCACAACTGAGTTCCTTCACATTTCATAAGCGCACCGTGTCAGGGAGCCTCAGAGCACGACATAAATATTCATTTATTTCTCTATAGTTGCGCAGTACCAACTGTCTCAGCTGTCAGAAATGTTCACATTACATATGGCTTTTTGGATTATTTGGATTAAGTCTAGTTGTCATGCATCTCAGGTTGGGAACTGCTCAAGGACAAAACGGTGCACAAGACTTCAGTTTTTCACATACTGAAATATCAAGTATGCTATTCAGGCAACTGGATGTCTTTTGCTTTGATACAATTCATGAAACGGACAGTTCCGGATCTAAATTGTACTGTAGAACCCAATTTTAATGTAGTCTGTGTCATATTTTCTTTTCTTTTGTGTAGTCTTGTTCATTGATTTTGAAAGTGAGGGCACACTATTTGTCCATGTTGACATCTGTTAAATTTGTAAAGTTCTGTACATTCGAATGGACATGTGACCAACAACACAAGATAACAAAAATCAATTTATCGGTATATCATAAATATGCAAAGATATATTGTTAGTTGCAGGGTTATTTTAGTTATCTAAAATTAAAACCTTAAAAAATAAAAAAAAATATTATTTTAAATAAAATGAACATTAATAGTATCTAATTTCTATGTAGTTTATCTTAATGGACTAAAAAAAGCTCAAAATAAAACTTTAAAAATTATAAAAATTCATAATAAACTGGATTAAGCATTGGAATCTGTGACTCTCAAAACAAACTCGATCCTTGATCATTCAAATTCAGGCGTTCTACTGAAACTTGAATGCAATAAATATTAAAACATTGCTTTCTTTTACAGACACTATTGAACTATTTAACCTTTGCAATTGAACAACAGACGTCCAAAGTTAAAGGTATTAGGATGGTGACTCTGTAACTGAGCTCTAAATAAACTGTGAACACACACACACACACACACACACACCTTACTAGAGGATTTAACCATCTTTGACAGTCAGCAAATGAGGTGCTTTTTCCTGATAAATACTTCATTAGAAATGATGACGGCAGCAGCAGTGATCAGTTGCCGTTGTCAGTTTTTCTCTGTCTGTCTCTTCTAAGAATGCGATGAATTATGTATTTTTTTCTCTTGCAAGCTCTCACATGTCCAGGAAGGTCGGGGAAGGCAATGTGAGAATCACTCAGACGTGACAATCCAAATGACCGCAGTGAACAAGTCAACTTCTGAAGAGAGGACTTGCATCCTAGGATGGGCTGTCATTGACTTCCTTCACGTCTACACTGAGGCTTGACCCAGAACTGCTTTGACTTTCATTCAAGGATATTTCCAGAAGTCACTAACCTTGATATTTCAAGAACAACGGTACCATTTCTATTGCTTTGTCCACCATATGCGATTGGGATTTATCAGTGGCAAACACATATTTTTTGCCAGAAAGTATTATCTTATCGTTTCAAACATGATTTGCACTGTACGCTTGCCTATGATGCCTTAAAGGGGGCATTAACGGAGAAATGTTCATTTCCTTCCTTCCTTTTGACATGTAAGAGGTCACAGCACTGTAAAAGCATCCTGTACGTTTCAGAATTTAAAACGTCCTTGTTAGTCCAAAAGCAGCTTTTATTGAAACCCAGCTCTGAAAACAAGCGATACAGGATCACGGGCATTAAAAATAAAACACCCTTCCAAAGGATCCCAGTCCTAGGAAATTGGATATTTATTTTCAACCTTGTGACTGTCTCAGTTGAGCATTTTTTGTTTGTTCGGTGCATTTCACTGTGGATTCTTTGCTAAATCAGTTGCAATTTCAGCGCAGGCTTTGCAAACACACTTTTACTGTAAGATATGGACTTGATAGTAAATAACCAGGATAAATCTAATGCCTGATCTATGATCAGTGATTTCTGATATGATTCATGTACAGTCAGACATTGTTTGTCTCAAAATTGTATAATTTATAACAAGCCAGTGACTAAATAGTCAACTTCACAATGTTTCTCTTAGTAGCATAAAAATAATCTGTAATTTAAATGTCTTTATAATTGCTGGAGCTGTCAGTTAAACATTATGAAGTAACTAAAACATACTCTTTAAGATGCTGTCTAGCTATAAAACTCAATGGATTAAGGGGAAGTCTCTCACACAGAAACTGTCGCAGTGCTATTGAATCGTGTGTTGCCAGTGTTTGCAGATCCCTCTCCCAGAGGAGGCAGAAAATCCATCTTAATGCTCAGATATGCTATTTTGGTGGATTTCAGGTTCAGAAAACATGCTAAATATGGCTGAGGTAAGAAAGGATAAATACCCCCAGGTTTAGTAGTATCCTCATTAGCATCTATTTGCATACTTATGTCTGTTAGCATCGTTTAATGCATAAACGATGAGTAGTAGAGAAATTATGCAGGAGAATTTGTTGCCGTTTGTTTGTGCTCGTTCACAAGAATATTGGATTTCCAATCGAATCATGAAGCACTTGACGAATGCAATATTTCAAAAAGATTATGCTTGTGACACATTGATTAACTCAAACTCCACGGAGGAGAAACTGAGGAAAAAGCACGTCTTTACCTGCTGAAAAACATGACGGGAAAACAACTGATTTTACTCTGTTAAAGTCAATGTTCAATTCTCATAACCAAGAGGGTCTATAATATCTATCTGTTAACATTCACTTCACACTTTTAAAAACCCTATTTGGCATGCTGTAATACATATGTGACATATATATTATATTATAATGAATTATTTGTGATTTATATACTATCGTCCAAAAGTTTGAGTTCTTTTTCTTTTGAAAGAAATTAATACTTTTATTCTGCAAGGACACATTGAATTGTTCAAGTAAAGACATTTATAATGTTACAAAATATTTATATTTCAAATAATTGCTGTTCTTTTGAACTTTCAAAGAATCCTAAAAAACGAATCACGATGTAAACAAATTATGAAGCAGCATCTCTTTTTTAGAATTGATAATAATAATAAGAAATGTTTCATATCAGAATGATTAGTGAAGGATCACGTGACACTGAAGACTGGAGTAATGATGCTTTGATCACAGGAATAAATTACATTTTAAAACATATTCACATAAATAAAGAGGTATTTTAAATTCTAATAATATTTCCCTGCATTACAGTTTGCACTGTATTTTTGATCATATGAATGCAGCTTTGGTGAGTTTGGTGTTGGAGTTTGGTGTATTTTTCCAGGAGCTTGTCTAAAGATCACTTCATGTCTTACCTGTGTGACCTTCTCTGTGACGTTGTGTGTTCTGTCTTTGACCTTTGGTGCGATGATGGTTTTCTCTGAGGACGGAGGGGAAGGTGCTTTCTTATCATTGGCTTCAGTGAAGTTGAGCGCGATGAGCGGGATCTTGTTGATAGTGCTGTATTTGTTCAGGTTCGAGTCTGAGGTGGATCCCAGCAGACTGGACTTCAGATGGTTGAACGGACCTGGAGATAAAGAGTCTGTAAATATCTGGCACAACTCTTGTTTATCTTGCATATGACTGGGTGATCAATCTAATTCTTAATATATCACTCACAATGATCTTTCCTCATTATGAATACTTTTGATTTCTAATTGGCCAATAAACTCTTAGTTCGCCCAAAAGTGCCGTGATTTTCTGTATGAACATCGAACCTGTTTGAACTGAATGCATAAACAATGACCAAATTTTCACTTTTAAAAGAACTGTACCTTTATGTCTCCTAAAAACAATGTCATTAGACTAGTTTCACAATCCTTCTTTGTATGTGATTCCTGTGACTCTTTTGTGCCTTCGCCATGTTCATAGATTTCTTTACACAGCATTTTATATTTTCATATGTTTTAATGAAAATTATATGCAGGTAAATATTGCTTTTAATTTCAATGTTTGGAAATATAATGAATAATATAATAATATATATAATTTAATATTTCACAAGGAAATTCAGCTTAAATATCATAATTATGGCTGAAGAATATATTTCTAAAATGATGGATGGATGGATGGATGGATAGATGACAGACAGAAATAGATAACTTTTGAGTTGCAGTTGTTCTAAAACATCATCAAAAATGTAGATGTGATTGTACTGTTAGAAACAGGATTTTTTAAGTACATTTCAAGCTTTCCATAAACATCATCATCATGCTTGAAGCAAACATATGCAGTTCTGTAATCATCCATTAACAATCCAATACAATCATGTGCAATATAAAAGACAAATAACACAACCTCTCTTGGCATAATTCAAAGTTTGATTAAAGAAATATCCTCCCGAACTGAAGGCGGCTGTGCTGGTTAACAGCTGATGGAAGTCATTCCGCATGTAACATTGATCTTCTGTCCTGACTGTGAGCCGGCACATCAGTCTCGTTCAATGGGACGTGAAGAAGAACTGCCTGTGCAAGTCTGAGCCTTTCTAATCCACCTTAATGCAAGCGGGTCCAGACTCGAGCTTTATTGAAAGAGCAGCAAATGTTCTGTATGATCTAATCAAGACATCAATAACAGCTGAGAGGAGAAATCAGCCTGAAAATGGATGATCACGAAACGGCATGGCGTCCCAGACACTGTGACGGATGCTTCTGATCTGTATTCTGAATGCGCTTTTCAGGAAAGATAACAGGTTTTATCTAGATTTTTTAGATTTCTTGTTTAAGTTGTGGGGAGTCAGTCTCATTTTTGTTTGAAAACCGCATTAAAAGTTGCCATACGGTGACTGAATTTGTTACATTTTGGGGCATTCATGCAAAGTGCATGTAGAAAACTACATTTGCTTAAGCTTATAACGAGGCTGCTTCCATATCAACATACGATGGGCATAACAAATATATTAGGAAAAGTGTTTTCATTTACACACCAGCCTCTCTGTCATATTCAAAAAGAAAAGACTTACCGTAGTATCAATGTGGTTTTTCTAAAAAACTTTAAGTGGTAAGATTCAGAAATAATGTTTTCTTCTGAAGCTGCAAATGTCCTAAATGTATCACCCAGTGAAAAATATGACGGTTGAAATTTTCATTTAGAAAATATTTGTAAATTAAGTAAATAAAAAAATAAAAAACTGGGTTGTTTGAACCCATTTTTGGGTCAAATACTGTATGACCAAACCCAAATGCTGGGTTAAAAATTTGATTAAGAAACTTTAACCCAATGGTTTGACGTGTGTCCATATTTGACCCAAACTTGGGTTGCAAACACCCAGAGTTGTTTAGAACATTTATTTGCAACTTTGAAAAAAAATTTTTTTGCAGTGTACTCATATAATAAATGGCAAATGCATTTTTTAGCTTCATTTATTTAATAATACTTTTCTTAAATCATCCTGCAGGCTGAATTGGACTGAACTTTGTCTTTGACAGCCCTGTTCTGTGAAAGTCTGGATTGGACCCACATTACAGGTGCTTTAAAGGTGCACGATTATGCTTATTTTTCCATGTTCATCTTTGTAGGCATGTGTCAAATTCCCTCCAGCGGGAGTTCTTCTCTATATATATATTTCTGAAATGCCTCCATTGAAGTTAGATAGTTAGCAGTGTATTTAAACTGCCAGTTATGGGAAGGGGCGGGGCATTTCTCAAACTCCTCAAAACACCTGACCAATCACAACACACCATTCCACTGTGATTTTCAGAAGGAGGAGCTTCATAGAGACAGGAACTAAACAGAGCGTTTCTCACAGATGCAACACTGGAGAATATGAGAAAAATAATGTGTTTTTTTAACATTCAAGCATGAAAACCTGTTCTAATAGAGCCTAAAACTAAACTCAAGACTCTGTAAAAGTCAGTCATATGAAATGGTGGTAAACCCAACTGCTGTGCATTTTTCTCATTCATCCTAGAGAATTCAACGTTACCTTTTGGACCGCGAACGTGGTCTGAAATGAAGGAGTGTAAAGAATAGAAGAAGAAAATTAGGAAAATGTGCTCAAACAAAAACATTTAATTGGGCGAGTTCATGCAAAAAATTAAAGCATTCATGCTTCTTTTAAAGCTAATGAGTGCCAGCAGTTTCATATTTTGCTTCTTTACAATTACTCTAAATTGAATATATCAACAAAATGGGCAGGGAGAAGATCATTTATTATAATGGCATTATAATAGCCATTTCGTGCTGCTAGATGTGATTATCATTCATCAAATTCCTGTCTTCATTAATCGTGCATGAAAAGTAATGCAAAAATTGCGCATTATGAAGGTTCAGTTAATTAACTGCACAATTCAATGGACTTTGTAGTTCAAACTAATTTTTTTTATGTGTAAGGCTAGGTTTATAAAAAGGGTAAAGCTTAAATGCATAGCTATTTCAAATGCATGTGGTTTAAAATATGCATAATAACCAGATGATTATCATATTTTATCTAATATCTTATCACATATTTTACCAAAACAGTCTAAAGTGCTGGTCTTTCTTTCAAGTAATGAAATTATACATGGTTCCAGTAATATATATATATATATATATACATATAGACTGTATACATAAAAGAAGAATATTGTTTGTTATATAATATTGTTCGTTTAAAGATAAAATAGAGATATATTTAGTTTTTTCTACACTCTTATCAGTCCATGTGTTTCCTGGAATCAACAGAATCTCAACATAAGTTTTTGTACTCACCTTCGCTTGTGTGTGTATCCATAAACAGACGTTTGCAGTTGGTACTCAGCCCTTCGATGTCATGAACGGAGGAGGCCCTTCTCCTGCTGCACATGCTGTCTCTAGAGACGGACTGGGCCAGGCAGGTGGTGGACTGCGCTTGGGAAGGACTGGGTCGATCCCAGGGCTGCTTGGGCGACGAGTGGTCGAGGGGAACCGACGCGCTGACCGGGGAGGACTGAGGGCTGGAGCTGATGAGCGCCCGCGTGTCGTTGGCGTCCGCTGGACTGGAGCCGTCCTTCGTGGGCGATCGGACGTCCATCACGGCTGCAGAGTCATCACTGGCCCGGGGCGACTCCACCATGATTGAGTCCGGATCGTCCTGCGGGAGCGACTGCTTGCTGGATCCCAACAGCTTCAAGGAGGGCAGACGGAAGCCGAAGAATCTTCCTTTTCCTGGAGGTATTTGGGGGGAAAAATTGTAGAACGTTTCATGTCAGGCTTTTATTTACATTATTTATATATATATATATGTATGATCCATCCATCCATCCATCTATATTCATTAGAGAAATATATATATATATTAGGAACTTCCTACAGTAAAATTCCCACAGTGCATAAGGGAACAACAATCTGACATATGGCTCATTTGTTCAGCCATGCCTTTAATTATCCCACCGGCCTTTGGTCTGAATTCATCCCTCAGTTCAGACACAGCTCACCACAGCTTTAATTAGTAGCCTCTCAAAATGTTTCTTTTGAACAGGATGCGATCAAACAAATCCACTGCTTCCCCATGGGATTCAGTGTTTCCTCTCCAGCACATCACCGCTTTGAAGAGTAAATTGCAGTACATACTTTCTAATAAATAAGATCCACTTCAAGAGGAAGCTCATTCGACTGCAAGTGTGGCGAAAATCAATGACATGCTTAAGATGAGCTCACACTAGACTTTGTTCCTCTCACTTCCATTCATGCACAACGAGATATATACGCACACAAAGTTCAAGTTTGACCTGCAAATGTGTTTAGCGGATCTCTCAGTGCACGTGGTGTAGACTGCATATTTTAATACTATGAATTCATTATTATTTGTTACTTGCAATATATCATTTATTACAAACAGCCTGTTGGCTATTTTTACTTTGCTTTTGTCCTGGATGACTTCTAGAGATTGAGATGAACATCATTTTTGTCGGCTGATAGCAAGACAATTGTGTCCAACTGTGTTCATTTAAAAGAAATCGTCATTAGAACACAATGCATGGATTATGGTTAGTATAATAGTTTTAAAAAGTGAATTATTTATATACACAATTACAGTTTTTATTAATGTTTTGAATTCGCTTTTTGTTTAATTCCATAATATTTAATTTTATCTTAACTTAATTTTCTTTTGTCCTTTCAATAATTTTATAATAATTTCTATAAAGACTTAATACATTTTCAGTCATTTTAGTACTTCAGTTTATGTTATATGTATTTGCCAAGGCAATATTTTTAATTTATATATTTTTAGTTTATGTCAGGTTTTGTCAATTAATGCTTTCATTAACAACACTGTAACAAATTAAAATTATTTATGCAATTATATTGTACAGTATATCTGTCTGCAAAGTTTAGAAGAAGAAACATAAATAAGTAGCTTTACGTTTAAACACCAGTGATTCCTGTTAAATACACAGCGTGTTATCGGGAATCTCTCCAGAGGTTGGGTTCAAATATCAATGTATCTCTATTAAATCTACATGCATTTTAGTATCGCAGTACTTTTAATGCTGAGCTTCACTCTCCCATTATGCTTTCAGGGCAATGTGCAAGACTTACGCTCAAACACCTGCATCTAATTATCGAAAAGACCTCAAACGGCTCATTATTAAGAATTCCAGTGCATTATAATGTGCACGTGTGCAGGGAAGACAACAGAATGACCTGACCAGCTCACTCGCTGAATTATAGTCCCGCTGCACAGCGTTTCCCGGCTGTCAGCGTGCTTCATTCAGCTCAACGGGGTTTAAAGAGTGCACCTGTTAAACAGAAGCAGGTGTGCTCGTTTAAACATGAAGCATTAACCTGCTGGCTGATGCTGATGAAGAGAAAGCCCTGGTGTAGGTGCCGGCCGTGTGCATGACTGTAAACACTCCTCAGGAGGGCCGTTTTGGATGCTCAGTGACAATGGCGAGGTTGAAAATGATCCAGCAACTGGGAATATGAGCACTTCCTCACTCAGCGAGTCCTTCACGTGCTGTCACTGCCGTCCGCGGTCACAACTACACATGATACAGCTGACCGATGCCCCCTACAACGCACCCAGATCCAGGCAGGTATGGAAATGATCTAACTATGTGTGTTATATA
>JAWRVZ010000220.1:0-55000 GCA_037043235.1 Rhodeus uyekii | reverse complement strand
GTCCTGTTTACACACCTTGCTTCTTTGTCATCATGTTCATGGAGTTTATTTTCTTTTAAAGAAGCTTTTGTTTATTGAGAGTCTTTTCACTCGTCGTCTTCATCGGGTAACAGTTTAAATAAAAACTCATTTTGTTCTAATTCAAAATATTTACAAAAACTATAATAATATATTAGTTGCACCAAAATATCGCTGGGTTAAATGACCCATAATTCTCCCTCGGGCAGATTGAAAAACTCAATTGGAAAATGAAGCAAAATGATTAATTTCAACATTTACTAATATATTATTAATATCAAAAGTTATATCTGTTATAACACAAAAAAATGTAATTTAATGTTAGTTAATGCATTAACAAATGTTAACTAATAAAAACGTATTGCAAAGTGTGACCAAATGATTCAATGAATTTCAATGGATTTTCCTTTTTTTAAATGTATTTAATATTCCAAGATAAAGATTTACATTATTTTTTGCAAGATTGTACTTATAGCAGTTTCTAGACATAAAAACACCTAGAACTGTGCATACTGTATGTAGATTATATATATATATATATATATATATATATATATATATATATATATATATTTCCATAAACTTTAATAATTGTATATTTTAAAGTAAATTATTTACATAATTATTTTATTTTTTCATATTTTTATATTTTAATAATATATACATTTTTGAGCTTGATACAGTTTTATGAATTTAATCACAATTTTAAAATTCCCTGATACGTTTTCATGGGAATCTTGATCAGGTCTTTATTTAGCCTGACCGATATCTGTCTATCATCTAATCATTTTATATCAAAAAATATTTTATTTTTCATATATATATTTTGTAATGATTTTGAACGAAGCCTTTATTTGATTAAAATTACAGTAAAAACAGTTTTACACTTTAAAAGAACCGCTTTCTATGTGAATATATATTTTGAAATGTAATTTATTCCTGTGATTAAAGCTGAATTTTCAGCATTATTACTCCAGTCTTCAGTGTCACATGATCTTCCCAAATCATTCTGATATGAAACATTTCTTATTGTTGTCAATGTGGTGCACAATATTTTTTGTGTATATTTTTCAGAAATCTGGATCAAAACAGCAATGTTTCATCATTCTCTCTTTCTTTCAGTCCCTCCACACTCCTCATGGTCTCAAACTCTTCTTCTTCTCCAGCGCTGAAGCTCATATAGGACACAAGCTGGGACGGTCTATAGGGAGGCTATAGGAACATACTGGATTAAGCTTTTCCCGCATCCTGAGCAGTACATCAACGTCTCCGGCACTGGCAGGTATAATTAATAATTCCAACGCAACACCGGCACGAAAAATGAATCAAACGAGGTGTGGAATATTCTGCGGCAAATGCATTTTAATCTGCATGTTCAACATAATCTAATGAGCGTGCAGAGGAGAAGAGATCTGAAAACCTCTGAACATTAAGAACATCACGTCCTGTCAATGAGAAGATTGATCATTTTGGGCAATTGACGAGGATGTCCTAATGCAAGACCTTTTGCACTGCACACAAATTCAGCCAGGTTTACTGAACGGGAAGTGTTGTTTGTTAGACGCTGCGTGTGAAAATAAACCAACCATTCAAAAATAGTGTGTATTTTTAAAAATCACTTTAGAGATTGAACTCATAAATAGTGGTTTCAAGACAATGAAAAGTAAAAGAAAGAGCAAATTGAACATTCTAGACAATGACAAATTAAACATGCATATTTTCCTTGATTTCAAAAATGTCTGAAAGTTTTAAGATTATTAAAATAAAATAAGTGTTTATTTAAAAAAAGATTTATCTTTACTTTTATACCTGATCTGACTCCAAAATGACTCGCCTTATTGATTTCTGGTTGATTCAGTCATTAAATAACAGTCATTAAATAACATAAATGACTTGAATAAAAGCATTAGGCACATATTTGAAGTAATTTAGCAGCGCAAACCTTTAACCTCATAGAGCTTTTACCCAGTTCACTTTCAGTAAATAGCCCTGTGGGAGGAATAGTAAATGCTGTGGAGAAGAACTCTGATGTTCTGTGTGCATCAAGTCTGAAATGCTTAAATCCTGCTTATGTTAAACACTTCAATGAAATCTTGTTCTGCTTATGGAAAAAGCTTATGATGGAAATATAAGTGGCTCCAGAGAACATCAAGAGAATTTCAACGCAAATGCATGTTTCTTAGTCATTAACCAGCAGTTAACCAGTTGAGTTTATCTTTCTACTAGATAGATAGATAGATAGATAGATAATTTATTGTCATTTCACATGTACAAGTACAGTGTAACGAAATTAAACTTGGAGTCAAGTCTCCTAGCCGCTGCGTGTGCACGCGCCGCCATACTTTTTCCAGAAATTACAGAATGCAGATTAGCAAGCACATAGGAAACATAATAATGCAATTTTTACACACACAGTCCACGAGGTCACGTGTAGGAATTTTTTGGGAGTTTTGGGGGCGGAATAGATAAGAACAGATAGGCAGGACACTCAGACGGTTGAGAGGGAGAGAGTTAGTTAGTCACAGCATCAGATGTTATGAGAACAGCTCTGTGGCTTTGTCCCTGAAGGAAGATAAGGGCGACCAGGCTGACGTCATCATGCTGGATTCCCAACAGAGAAATAGAGGCAGAAAAGTCTTAAAGTCCCTTTTTATTTAATAATCCATTTTCGATCTTCGGTAATTTGTCCGGATCATAATCAGTTCAGTCAAGTTCAGTTCTGGTCCTCAGCACCGTGTCCAACCTTATAGCTAGACCAGATACCATCCGTGAGAGATCACCAAACTGTCTCGCTGTCCCGACTGTGTTGTTGCGGTAAAGTTCACACAGGTTACGAGTCAGTTCCTCAATCTTAACCACTCGCAGATCTAATTCCTTCACACGGTCAGACACGGCCTCGAGGCAATTCTTCATATCCACAGACAGCGGCTCGGTGAATTTGCTCGCAGCTGTCTTCCCAATCTTCCGATAAGTCAGGAAAATTCCGAAGCCAAAGAATAGGAATCCCGCTATCAGTAATCCAATCATATATAAATCTTCTGCATCTTCAATCGATAGTGCCTCTAGGCACAGGACCTGCCAGTTGTTCCATGGGTCCATTGCATACCCAGCAGCAAACGTCCCGTCCGGGCAGGTGGGCTCTCCCGGAGCTGCCTTTCTTTGTGAAAAAATCTTGTCGATCGCGCTGATTGACCAGTTGATCAATTCCATTTCAATATTGTCAGGAGTCCAGTAGCAGCGGGTCAGAGAAAAAAACAGACAGAATGCTGCGCAAGGGCAAAGCAGGTCAGAGCAGGAGCTTAGGAAAACACGTCTGAAGTGTCTGGAGTACTACTGGTGCAACTTTGATTATAACTAGAAATACAGTCATTGCCATTAAAAACACGTTTCAATTCCATTATGATTTGATTAGATTTGGGGTCCCGCAATTAATATATCAACATTGTTTTAGTTTGTGCTCACTTTCTCAACATTTCAGCAAATTTTCAATCATGTTACGATACGCAAAAAATCACACAGTATCCTTTTCACTACACAAAACAAGTGCTTCATCTATATAAATGTTTCAGTCACAGTAACTGCCTTTCATAAAGCTCTTACTATCAAACTTTTGATTTAACTTCATGGTTAATCATTTAATCACTATATACACCAATAGATTTGTATAGATATTGACTCTATTGACATACTTTCGTGTCTTATATGTAATGAATTATTGTTACTTCAGTGATTTATCTTAGATGATAACCACCATGTTCAAAGTGTAGTTCGTGTGGTGTGTGTGTGTGTGTGTGTGTGTGTGTGTGTGTGTGTGTGTGTGTGTGTGTGTGTGTGTGTGTGTGTGTGTGTGTGTGTGTGTGTGTGTGTGTGTGTGTGTGTGTGTGTGTGTGTGTGTGTGTGTGTGTGTGTGTGTGTGTGTGTGTGTGTGCGCGCGCGCGAGAGAGAGAGAGAAATGTGCGATTGGTGAACACAGAGCACAATCGAGCACAAGGGAGAGGAAAACTCTGTTCTAGCACAAAGTGTGCCATATCTTCAGATAACACACACTGGAGAGATACCATTACAAACAATGTACAATTGTTCAGTTACATAAGTTAGGCATGTATGTGTATTTTCTGTGGCCTGTGCTACTGTAAATAACTCAGCAACAACAGTTATTTAAAACATGTATCTTGCATCGTTTGCTATTATATGAACTGATTTAATGTCATTATGGCTGTTGCGTGTAAGGACGTACCGTGTCTATAATGGCTAAAGCTACATCGATGTCTTTAGCTTGTCATCTTTCCATCTAAACGGCTTATATCTCTTAAGCCTAGTAGTGAATGTTTTATGAGCAGCAGGATAATCTCTCTCGCTCTCTCTTTAATAATGAGAAATAATAATAATCGGTTAACGCAAGTGGTCCAAAAGTTACGTAGTGTCCCTTAAAAATAATGGTTTCTTTCAAGAAGACATTACAGGTCGATATGTATAATATGAGAGTGTGAAAATACACATTAGTCTTTTTTGAGCGATGTATCAACCCATATCGATGCACCCCTACTATACACTTGAGTGTAGCTCTTTAATTAGTATTTAAATGATTTCTATCATTCTTTTCGGTGCAACATACCTACTTTCTCTGTAAATATGCAAGATCGCTCACATGTAACTTGGACTGTAATCTGAGCTCTCATGAAGATCTGTGTGTTCACAAACACAGCCGTCTTATCCAAACCCTCTCACTTTCTTCTTCAGGGAGGAAAACTGATGTGTCATTTGCAGACGGATCAAAGATTCTCCCTGCACAATATGTAAATGGTGTGTGTGTTCAGATGTCTCTCCGTCTGGGAGGAAGCCGTTGGTAGTCTTCATTAGCAGCATGCTGGCTGTCTGACTAAATATAACTACTGTCGCTGGACTGTTCAGAGCAGCATCCATATAGAGATTTTATTTATTTTTGGTTTCTAACCAGTTTGAAATATGAAAATATGAGGTCAGTTTTAAAAGTGCACAAACCAGTAAAATCATCTAATACTTAAAGAGACCATATTATGCCTTTTTTCAAAGTCTTGATTTATGTTTTGGGCTCTACTAGAATACTTATACTAGAATATAAAAAATCCCCCCCATATTCTCATTCTTGCGGCTCGTCTCTTCCCAGTCTGTCAGAAACACTCTGTTTAGTTCCTGCCTCTGTGAAGCCCCTCCTTCTGAAAGCATACTGTGCTCTGATTGGTTGGCTGGATCAGTGTGTTGTGATTGGTCAAGCGCTTCCAGCATGTTTGGGAAATGTCCCGCCCCTTACTATAACCACCACTTTCAACACATTACTAGCTAACTCAACCAGGCCCCACCCCTTTATTTTGCATATGGGCGGGGATTATGTAAATGAGGAGTATTGTGATGTGTTGGTTCCTGGAAGAAAACTCAAGACTACAATGGAGGCGTTTCAGATACAGTGAAACTGATAACAGAAGATGGAGGGACTTTGTGCTTTCTAACTTTTCAGAGCTTTTCATGATCAAACAGCAACATTACTCTCTAAAGAAAGATGAACATGTAAAAAGCATAATAGGTTGCCTTTTAAATGTACACCATTTTTTGTAGAGAACGTGTTGCATTCAGTCAAATGAGGTCCTTAGAAATTAACTATTTAGAATGTAAAAATTTAGGAATTTTTTTCATTTCCAACATTTCCAGTCACTAATGACACTATGATGCCTTTTCCAAAAAAAGTCAAGCAATAAATACACGATCTGCGTCTTTGTTCCATAATTAATCAATTGCAGGTCCATCAGGCAGGCCGAGTACTTCTTTTACCACACACTTTACCACACTAACAAAACAAGGTCATTCCTGTTCTGCAAAACCTTTTGAACTACGCTTTTATTATTATTATAAATATTTACTGTTCACTGATTAAATACACAATGAAATTAAAATGATCCGAGCTATATTAGAAAGACTGATAGCTAACTTGCATGATGACAACAACTTGAAGATCATTTTTCATCTATAATATATTGTACATATATTACATTTGTTAGAATGACTTAAAAACCAACTAATGTCACCGAATTCATCTAATCTAATACTAATGTCTGTGCTGCTTTTACATGATTCATAAGCAACAATTACAATTATTTCCATTCTAAACATTACTGAACTCTTGTATGTTTAGCGCTATTATCTCGATGGTGCTTCACGTAGTAAAGTTTATGCAATTGGTCTCTGATATCTCACGTCAGACTGGGACACCGCAGACGCTCTTACACCGCAGACAATCACAGAGATGTGATACACAAAGATCTAGTGTCTGGATGCAGGTAAAGTTGAGGGAAAGAGGTCAAGAGGAAGACATCCAGAGACACAGATAAGTCAGAACATTGAGGAAACATTTAAATCACACATTGGATCGCAATGAATGACATTTTCAATTTGAAATGTTTTATTTATATATATACACGCTTACATACATACACAAAATTTGTTAAGAACAAAATTATGTGCCAATAGTCAGTGGATTTCAATCAAAATCAACACACTTTTGACTGCATTCAAATTCATACAGGCTGGTCCAACTTGCATGGTTCATCACAGCAAGTTTATATATATATATATATACATATATATATACATATATATGTGTACATATACATATAAATAACAAAAAAGTTCTTTTAGTATCATTGATGTACTATTATATGTTTTTGTTAATATTTTGAATGAGATTCTATTTTTATTTGTATATATATATATATACACACATTTTGAATACATTTTTATGGAACAATAAACTGACCATTCAGTCATTTAGTTTATGTAATTTGTATCTATTAGTATAAATATATTTTATTTAATTTTTTTATGAACACAAATCACATAAACTGAAATGTTATATTAAATATAAAAGGTAGTGTGTACATATACATATAAATAACAAAAAAGTTCTTTTAGTATCATTGATGTACTATTATATGTTTTTGTTAATATTTTGAATGAGATTCTATTTTTATTTCTTTACTTTTTTTATTTCAAATTTAGATAGTTTTAGAAATTTTGTTGAATATTTGTCTTAAAAAAATGTCTAAATAGATTTTAATCAAGTAGGTTTTGTGTTTTTAAGGTTTAGCTATTTAGCAAATGATTCTTAATTTTTTATATTTGATTTAATTTGAGTTAATTGTTATTTTTCTAATGCTTTAATTTTTTTTTTTAGGCAGCAGAAGTTGATACCTGGTGTGTCTGGCTGGGATCACGGTGTTTCTGGGCATTCAGAGCAGAAGCAGATGGACCAGCACTAGTTGAATGAAGAGATCTCCTCACATCCTGTCCCACGCTGAAAGTCACCTCTAATCTACAGAGCTGTCATGTGCGTTAGTGTGTTTAAAGTGCAGCTTTAACTGCGGTTCAGTGTGAGAATGCAGCAGGTTAGTGTGATTTAAAGTGCCCCAATTATGCTTTGTCAGATGTTATCTTTCGTTTAGTGTGTAATATAGTTGTCTGTTGATGTGAAACTCTGCAAAGTTTCTGGTGCACAATAAATTGAGTTCTTGTGTCCCAGAAGAAAGAATCGTTTCTGAACTGCCTGAAACGAGTCGTCAGTAATTCCAATCTCACTTCCTGCTTGAATCTTTGTAGATTTGAGAGGCTGGCCATGAACATCTGCCCTCAAACACTGTAGCTGTAGCTGAGACTGGATGAGTTTGGTTTGTGTCAACATTTCAGGAAGACGCCGTTTTCTGCTGCCAAAGCAAATTTCCAATTTCATGCACTTTTAAAGGATGAGGACTCGTGCTGGAACTGATACGGTAAAACCAGCGCCATCATTACTGTTCGTATCGCTGTGTGTCAAGCTCTGAGGGAGATCCGTGAGGAAAGAGGTGATGCTGCAATGTATTTTAAGAAAAATTTTTGAGTGTAAGAAGTGTTATATTTGACCTTGGAAGCATGTTAGGAGACCTGCAAAACTAAATTAGCATAATAGGGGCCCTTTAAAAGGCATTCACATATACAGCTACCAAAATGCTTTTTATTATAAGTAAATGCACGGATGGTGCATTGTGGGTATGTCCAGTAACGCTGAGAAAAGTAGCATTTTGTGAACTGTTTTCACATCTTCAACAAATATGGATGACAACCACAAGAATCATAAAGACCCAAGTCAGTCATCATAAAAACAACAGGATATTAAAAGATGAAGTGTGGAATTGTTGTGCCGCAAGATGAAACTATGCAAATTGTTGAAGTAAAACAGCTTTTTGCAATTCCTTTGTTCATCTGTAAGTTACTTTGGGGAACCGCAGCAGCTAAATAAAGAAATGTAAATTAATACATACACTTTCCCCTCCAGTGTGTTCATTTGTAGTGGCAAAAAAGGAATTCTTAAAAATTAGACTGAATAATCTTACCTATAGTATCACCAGTGATGCATCTCATTTATGGTCAAATTATAAAAAACTATGAACGTGTTCACATGACGTGAAGCTCATGTCAAACGTTAATGCCCCCAGCGGTATTCACATTCATGCATTTATCAGACGCTTTTATACAAAGTAACTTTCATTGCATTCAAGAAACACATTGACATTCTAATCAGTTATTGCTTTCCCTGGGAATCGAACCCATGACCTTGATGTTGCAAGCGCCGCTCTCTACTGTTTGAGACACAGGAAAGCTGTAGGATTAAAAACAGCACATCATCGCTATAATAAACATACATAATCACAGTATATGTGAATGCTAACAAAACTTGTAACATTGTATCACTTTTTAAAAGTTGCACCTTTGAAAAAGCGATCAACATTCCATGTCTAATCTAATCGATTTTACTGTTTGTTGTCAGGTGTTTAATTCTTCAAAGACGTCAATATTAAAAGGGTTCAATAATTCATAAGAACACAAGACATTATTTACATTTTAGTTTGATTTGTCTCACACACAGCTCTCACATGACTTGAAAAGACTTGTACAGAAGTTGTATGGACTGTGTTTATGATATTTAAGGTGTTTTTGCTCTTTTCAGACATGCAGAGTACGAGGTCCCTGGCCAGCTTCACTGCACGTAAAAGAAGCAACATACAGTTTAGGAAAGGTGAGGAGTGCACTTTGTGTGACTGTGATTTAAAGGTAAAGTGTGTCATTTCTGTCACAAGCAGAAATAACAACATTGGCTTCACCAATGGCGTGAATCTGGGCCAGATGTTATTTTGCAATTTTGTTTGGTGCTGCTAGAGACAGAAATTACACGGCTTACCGGTAAAATTACAGTCATCAGTCTGTGATCTGTGATAAAATTCAATTCAACTCTCACTTTCTTCAGTTTCCCCATCTGTCACCAAACATCCTCCATTTCACTCTCAATATTGAGCCGTGTCTTGGTAATGTATTAGACTTGTTTGACTCGTTTTCTAAGCAGTAACACACAGAATATTAAAGCTATAGATTGCACTATAATGTACGTATGTTTCCAGACTAGCCTCAAGTTCCAGAGAGGAAAGATACCCATGGTAAATACTTAAGAGCCGTTAACAGTTAACCCTTGACTGTCAGGTTGAGCAGGTCTATAGCGCTGATATATCCAGTAACCTGATGCATGTTACGGTGAAGTAACCTTAACAGCAGGTAGTAAAGACAGGTGATCTTTAATATGTACATTCTCTTTCTTTAAGCATTTATTTGTACACACATCTCGGCTGCCACTTTTAGCATTTTAAACATGCTGTTAACAGCCTTCAAAATGATTTTTTCAAACAAATATTTTTTTAGAATGCACGGCTACTTTTGAATGGTCCTTCATAGAGAAATATGCACTTTGTTGCTTCTACCAGCACGTAATAACTGATCAAACTAAAGCCCTTTTGTTTGCTTTTTACCAGGGAATTGGCAAATAAGAGTCATTTGTCATTCAGACTACACTGGTTGTGCTGTATGTTTTTGTATGGTTGCATGCATCCCGTGAGAACAATGCAGTAGAATGACGTTGTCTTTGTATTTTGTGTTTATACTACATCATAAATCATCTACTCCCATTATTTTATCTTGACTGGTTCTGATATTTGTATGAGCCTTTTTCACCTTTTCAGGGTTCTCAGAAGCAGAAGTCATCATAATTGGGTAAATTTCGAGCCAATGCAAGCTAATATAAAGTATAAGTTTTGCTCCAACAGCAGCAAAACAGTAGACTGTGGCACTTGCAATGCCTAGGTCATGGGTTCGATTCCCAGGGAAAGCAATTAGAATGTCAATGTGTTTCTTGAATGCGATGCAAGACGCTTCGAATAAAAGCATCTGCCAAATGCAGAAATGTAAATGTAGCAAAAGAAAAACTGAGAGGTAAAAAATTGGTCAGAAAACAGAGTGATGTCCAATTTGTCAATCACAGCTTTCGTTTTTATCCATGTATTGCCAAGATACGTGGACAAAAACACAATAAAAGTATAGCTGTTACGGTTTTGGAAACTTCAGTTTATTAAACCGAAAACAAAAATACTTTAAATACAAACTGAAAACGGCACTTTTAGTGCAAAACTTGGAGAAACTGAAAATAACTAGAAATAACACGGCATCCAGACACAGAACAACATCCAGTGACATCAACAACCGACAAAGACAAGGGAAACACAAGAGGGTTAAACACACAAGGGAATGACGAACACCTGGGAGACTAACGAATGAAAGTGATGAACAAGACAGGTGCAGAAAGGGAACGAGAGGAAACACAGAAGGGACCCGGAAGTGAAACAACACCTGACACAACACACAGGAAGTGACAATAGACCTCACTGACAGGAAGGTGACCTCACAGGAAGTGCACAGATGCCACGACAAACAGGACAAATGGTAACAATAGCGTTATAAAATATATTACTCTCTTTTTTTAAACTAAAAGAAAATATGAAAAATTTTACTAGATTTGTGATGTTGATAACTGTGGAAATGTGTAATCCCCAGCTATGTTTCCATCCAAAGATGCAAATTTAATGTATGCTCAATTGTAATTCATTTAAAACATGTGAATAAAAGCAACGTTTCCATCCCTTGTTTAAGAGAACAAAATCGCCACTTCCTGAGAATTTGGCGCAAAATATCTGTGAGAAACGATTTAAAGTTGCAAGTTGCTCTTTGTGATGACTCAGCAACGCACAGATGAAACTCAATAAACGCTGTCCTGTTATCTTGTGTTCGTATGCTGGTGTTTGGGAAGGTAATCGTGAGAGTTCTGGGAGGTCATTTTGATGGCAGACTTTGCTTCAGGCATTTCAGAACGACTAAACCAACATTTGACATGCTGTGCAATGAAATCGGTCCAATGCGGCAAGTTTCGAACAGAAAAACGCATTTCCATTTCGCTGTCCAGTATAAGTTGGTCATCTGTGCATCAGGGGATTTATTCTGTAAATATGTCCATCATAGTTTATCCATGTCTTCTTTTCGAGAAGAATCTTAATTGAGCGCATATGTTTTTATGCACATTTTATAATGTATGCACATCTTGGCATTTCTTGGCCTAGACTTCATTTTCATTTCCACTGTTTCTCCCTGCCTAGTTTGTTGTCATGGTTTCTATTTTGAGTCTTCGCTGTCAGCTGTGTGTCGTTAATCGCCTCATTTGCACATGCGTTTTAGTTCCCTTGTTTCTGTTCATTGTTGTCAGGTCTCATCAGTGTTTGGATGCCACACTCTTTATGGTTTTTTCCTTGTGGATCTATTAAAGACTGCCTATTAGCTTTTATCTTCTTGCTCGTGTGCATTTTAGCAACACAATCCATGACAATACCTGATGGCATACCTGAGACCTTATCGACTTGCTGTTTTTCCAGCTCACTACACTCTTCTCTTCCCCTGGGCCTTCAGCATTGAGCATTGAGCATGCCAGTCAGGACAGAGCTGCTCTCTGAGTACAGTAAGTAAACCACTTTGTTTACACTGCGAGTCTTAATACACAGATCCTATCGTTTAACCGTATCTGATTCATTATTCTGTGGCCCACCTCTTCATGTTTACATTTAGACCCAGTTTTGATTGGTCATGCTATCAAAATTATTTCTGTAATTGATCTCGGGTGGCCGTAATTATGTGCCAGCATGGACAGGCTAACAGCTGTCATGGATGTTTTGACCAAACAGATATAGACCGGAGATTAATGGCGTTTTTCATTTGTCACATTATACGGCTCATTAGATCTAGACTTCTGAAGCAAAATACAATAGCACTGTAAGATTACATTTTGCTTTTATACATTTGAATGAATTTTAGAGAGAGAGAGAGAGAGAGAGAGAGAAGCCTAATAGTGAAGCTTGTTGGTTTAATTGAAAAGTTATCACCCCATTGCAACGTATAATGTAGCTTTCAGTAGTGATGCTTTTTTTAAAAATAAAATAAAGAGGTTGAAAACCAGCTCATGGATGTCATTTCTTTCGTTTATGAAGTTCCCACCTCATTAAAAAAGCTGCGATCGTGTTGCCCTCGCCTTCTGGTGGCTTGAAGCTCAAATGTGAATTGGATCTTGTGCAGATGTGAGTAAAAGAAATTAGTGCTATTACTCAAACAATCACACTTCTTGAATCATACACACTCACCTAAAGGATTATTAGGAATTATTAAATTATTGCATTAGTGAGAAATTGAACAGGTAATAATCCTAATCCCTATCTAATCAACCAATCACATGGCAGCTGCTTCACTGCATTTATGGGTTGGTTCTGCTCAAGACAATCTCCTGAACTCCAAACTGAAGGTCAGAATGGGAAAGAAAGGTGATTCAGCAGGTTTGAGCGTGGCATGGTTGTTTCTGCCATACGGGCCGGTCTGAGTGTTTCACAATCTGCTCACTTACTGGGATTTTCATGCACAACCATTTCTAGGGTTTACAAAGAATGCTGTGAAAAGGGAAAAGCATCCAGTGTGCGGCAGTCCTGTGGGAGAACATGCCTTGTTGATGCTAGAGGTCAGAGGTCATGATCCGACTGATTCAAGCTCATAGAAGAGCAACTTTGACTGAAATAACCACTTGTTACAACCGAGGTTTGCAGCAAAGCATTTGTGAAGCCACAACACGCACAGCACTGAAAGCACTGAAATCAACACTATTTACTTCAAAATTAATCAAAAGTTTATTATTCATTGTCAAGAGTGTTGGTATAGTTTGGAACTGATCCAAGAAGGTAATAACATTTCTGTATTTCAACAAAGATGATGCAATTATCAATCAATGTCAGTAATCTCAAACTGGCCGATTATTGGCTGATATATTAGTCACCAATCTATTGCAGCAAGTACACAAGATCGATATTAACTACTGATTAGAATTAACTGCCAATTCCTCACAGTTACCAGTCCTGGGACTGCCAGCGTGTGGTCATCTATCAATTCCCTTCATTTTGAAATGGTCAGTGTTCTTTGAGCTCCCCGGTAGTGAGAAACTAACCCGGCAGTCACTCTCAATGTGAAACTGAGAGCGACGCAATGAACAGAATGAAGCTAATGACAGTACATCATTGACTCCGTAACTGCTGCACTTGCCTGCACATAAATGGCTCTTGATCTCGGCGCAGTTCTCCTTTCAAGATGGAAATTTCATTAGATTCCCATTTCCACCATCAATAATTAAAACAATGCAGCACATCGCATCATCAGAATACGTATGCATTTCACCGACGACCTTGTGAATGAAGACTTACACCCAGGGCCCAGGATTCAACTCTTGTCACGATACGGTTTTATATAGTCTTATATACAGATATTTAGTGGCCATGAAACGTTATTTTGCATTAATGTTATAGCTGTTTCCATTGTCCCCTGAGATTGCTCTTACCTACACCTAAAAGTGCAAGGCAGATCCTAAATCTTTTGTCATTTCCTGATTGCTTTTCCAACCAAAAATAAAGTGTATAATTGGATTAGCTAACAATTCGCAATGTACTAATCCAATCTCTTTAATCTGTTGTGGTTTATATGAAACTCGATGTCCAATCTCATTAGGAAACATAGGTAGGTTTTTGTACGGAAATGCAGACGAGCATTTTTGTGCATTTGCAGTCTACAGTACATGCATTTTACGTTTAAACAAATGTACAAATATTTATAAATCCTTATATAATTCATTATTGCCAATATGCATTTATCTATTTATTTTATGCATATATTGCAATAAAAATGGTCACTGTACATTTATCTGACTCATAAATGTACATAATTGTAAATTGGACCTATACAGTTACGTATAAGTTTCTAAAGCTGTCTATATAAATCCATTTGCATTTTTGAGCTGTCATAATTGTACTGCATGTTTACAAATGCACATATATTTACATGTAAATAATTTATTTGATGTACTGTACATCCCTCATATGATTACAGCTTCTTTGGATTCATATCTCTGTTTAATAATGCCATAAAGCAGAACTTTTGTGCTTTTTTTCCAGGGCAGATGTGACCGGCAAGTCCTGACATGATGGTCTTTATAATAGAGAGCTGCACTTCATTATCAAGTAGGATGTCATTACAGAGCACTGTCATAAAACCATCAGATCCTTCATTTCCATTACGGTAAGCATCATTTTATTGGTCTATTCAGTGAATGCATTACAAGGTGACAGGCAAATCCCTTCATCCCAAAGGGAAAAAAAAAAAGTAGAGGATGCAAAATAAAATATTTCAGTAATCTTCCCATTTTTTCCCCATAATTTCGCCTACTCGGTTTGCCTCAGACTCGAGCGATTGAGTTCCTGCATCCCCGGGGAGAACAGATTTTGTTTCATTCACTGAGCGAGTTAAGGCTTTTGAAGGCTAAAAATAGATCCATAATGGTCATACCTTCAGGAAAGACTGTGTTAAGTCATTACCGAGCAGAGGGATAGGTTTCACTCTATAACTCCCTCCGCCAAAAGGTTTTTTTATTCGCTAGACAAGCCATTGGAGTCTAATGACCCCCGGTGAAAGGTTGCATCTTTGTCATTCACTGGTTTGTTTTTAAGCGCAATGCAATTTAGAGGCAACGGCTCGATGATTCAGCAGCAGCCGTCCATTATGGTCGAGAAAACGGACAAGACAGGCCGGAGTCAAGGCAATCAAATTCTGAATGAACATGTGAGAGTGAATCAGATTACAGCGTATGCTTGGTTAATCTCCAGCAGTTGACTATTTTAATCCAGTGTCACTGAACATAACTCAGGAGAAAACACATGACCAGCTTAGGGGAAAAAAACTGTGAATGCACACACCACAGCACATCAGAGAGGTCTGGCCTTTCAAGGACTGCCGGCTTGCTTTTAGAAGGAAAACAATGTATATCACATTTCTAAATATCATAATATCACATTATTTTCTGTCAGTGTATTCAAATTGTACTGTATGTTTACAAATGCACAAAAAACTGCATGAAAATGTTATGAATGAATAGATAGAAATGGTTGCAACCATCCTATAGATATTGATTTATGATATGATGAACACACATCATATGAGTGTAAATGTGCGCACATCAAAATGAAGTAGAAAGCAAAATGGTTTTTAATTAATCCAAACAGAAAACAAAAAGATTGTAGGAGAAAATCACAACTATGTGTAACAATGACATTGACATAAACAATACTGGACAACGAAACTAGGAAAACTGAGGGTTTATAAAGCAGAGGGAGAATGAGAAGAACATAAACGTGTGTGTGGGAACTAATTAACAGCCTGAGAAACTAACTAGGGACTACCGGAAAACAGTGAGAGCAAAGCAATATAGATCATAACTGTTACAATGAATACTGCATCTTTGACATATATCCCAGTTTAATAACACAGATAAAAAAGGATTTTCAAGACCTGCTATTTCCAAATTTGAAACATTGTTTTCTGCCCATGCAAACATAAATTAATCTTAGGTTAATCTGAGCTGCTTTATTCTGTACTATTTAGACCATATGACAACAGTAGCCCATAAAACATCTGGAGCGAGAGCCAAAGTTGTTCTGTATGCAACCGGAAATGCAGGATTATATAGAATAAATGCAACAATGCCCGATTTGCAAACAAATGACTCTTAAGCACCAGTTCTTTTTAATGAGTCAAAATGATTCAAGACACACCCCCGTACTCGTTAAGGGCTCTGTCCCAAATGGATACCGAAGCCCTCGTGATCTTCCTCCAAGTCCACAATTTCGTGACGTAACGCTGCTTTGACTGTCAGGTAGAAGTGCACATCCATGATGCATATCGAGGGCACTCGCCAGCAAGCAGTGTGACATTTAACACTGACGGTTAAAATCAAACTCACTCAGTCAGTGAATCGTTCTGAGTTCCCTGACTTGCTTATGTAGCTGGTTCGAAAAGGCTAAATAATATTTTTTGGTGAACTTCAACAAAACTTAATTTTTTTTCTTATGTTCTGAGTTGTAATGTACATAATTCTAGTGGGAACCATTAATGCAGGATATTGTTATACATGGAGCACATATTAGTGACGCACGTGAACCTAACAGTGCCATCTTCAGAAGCGCATTCGTGCTTTATCTCGCTCTTGTAATGCCAGCTGCTTTCTGTTCACAAGAGGTGATGCGTGTCCAAAATAACGTGTGGATCTTGTTATTCTGCAGATCCGATAAAATCACCTTGAGACCTCAAGCTTCAGCGCCGTCTTCATTTAAAAACACACAACCAGAGTAAAACTGCTGCACTTACTTAGTTTTTGGGTTGTGTCCGATTCTAAATAAATAGGAAACTGTGATTTTGTTACGTTGGGAAGGACAAAGATAATGATCCGACAGAGCTTTTACTGAAGGCAGGGTGACGTAACAGTTGTGAATACAAACTCAACATGGCGTCAACACAAACATGCAGCAAACGCTAAAAACATCTGAATAGTGAAGAGGGAGAACTACATATACTAGCAGTGATGAACAAAAGACAAACACCTGTGATGATTGATGATTAGTTTCCATGGTAACAGATAGGTGATCTAGAACAAAAGGAGCATGTGACCAAAAAAGGCAAAATAAGAGTCCCGGATGAGCAGTGCTGTGACAGATATACTCGGGCCTATTCACTGACCCGTTTTTATGACAACATTTTTTGATTCCATTTGATTTATTGTAACCAATGTAAAAAAATTGCCATTGTTTAGCATGTAAGGTTAAATCACATGGACTGTGAGGAAAATAGACTGATTGGTTGAAACGTCTCTCTCTCTCTCTCTGTGTGTGTGTGTGTGTGTGTGTGTGTGTGTGTGTGTGTGTGTGTGTGTGTGTGTGTGTGTGGTGTGTGTGAATATACACATACACATATATGCACACACAATTGTTCAAAGTTTTGGATTCAGTAAGATTTTTATTGCTTTTGAAAAATGTTACTTATTCTCACCTAGGTTACAAGTATTTGCTCAAAACTATTATTGCAAATAAACAAGAAGAGATATCTTATAAAACATTTCTTATTATTAACACTGTTAAAATCCGATAGCTATTTTAGTGGAAACTGACAGATTTTTTTTCAGGATTCTTTGATGAATAGAAAGTTCATAAGAACAGCATTTATTTGAAATACAAATCTTTTGTAACATTTTAAATGTCTTAACTGTCACTTTTGACCAATTTAATGCATCCTTGCCGAATAAAAGTATAAATTTCTTTCCAAAAAACAAACTGATCCAAACCCTTTGAACATTTATTTACATTCATGCATTTATCAGACGCTTTTATCCAAAATAACTTGCATTGCATTCAAGAAACACATTGACCTTCTAATCAGTTCTTGCTGGGAATCGAACCCATGACCTTGGCTTGGAACCGTATATGTGTATATTAGTTGAAATGTGATCCACTGATGTGGCTTCATGTCATGAACACACAGCAGAATCGATCTTCTCCGCTCTGATCAAACGATTCATGATTCATAAAAGCTGAATGGCCACGGGAAAACCATAGAAAATTCCTCTTTCCCCTGCGTATCCGTCTAATGTGCTGTGACAGCGGTGGTGTTGTGGGGCTGTTTTGCTGTAGTTAATGCACAACTGCTCTGGGAATCTACCAATCAGAGACGAGCGATGGAGGAGGGGGTGGAGAGTTAACCCTTTATTCACGCTCTGCTGGCCATGTGGCTTGCTCTGGTTTTACTGGGGCTGCTAAAAACCAGACGACATGGCCTACTTTCATTTCTAATCAGCTCTGCTTGAAGTTGTCCTCCAGACTGATGACTGCCTCACGCCCACTCCATGAGCAAAACTGATTGGCTATTACATTCGTACAGGATTTCGCTGAACCACCCGTGATGATATTCCCCACTGTCATGTTTTCAAATGGTCCAGAGGCATTTGTCACATTCTATTCCTCATCTGTGTCTCGCAGCAGCATGATCCATTGAGTTATATCATGAGAAATCACCCTTAGGACTGAAAGACAGCTCTGAATGTCTATGAATGTGCTGAAACCTGAAAAGCGCCGTCTTAACAGGCAGAAAGAGGAATGAAGGAACCAAGACTCATCTGAAACCAGTGTTTGTATTAGATCTTCTTCACGAATGCGGTTTCCCCGCCAGTGTCTCTTTCTTTTCTTTTTTTAAAGTTGCCAGTCACTGCCTTCATTTTTGATCATTTTCACAAAATTTTCATGGCCCCCAAAATATTTTGTTGTGTGAATATCTGAACATGCAATATATCAAAAGAAAGACCAGAGAGTTTGTTTTCAAACAAAACAAATCGTTATTCTAGCTTCATGAATTATTATTTTTATCAATACTTGAATGTGGGCAAGTTTCATTAAACAAAAAGAACATTTTGAGCAAAAAGCTATGAAAACATTTTTGTGCCTAAATACAGATCGGATTCAGAACGATGATGAAAACACAGATGGAGTCGATCGAGTCCATCAACATCCCAAAGCTCGTCCTGGCTCAACTTTTAATTCAGTAACATTAGGCAGTTTTTATTTATCATGTTATTTCACATAAGCTATTGCTTGTTTCTGCTTCTTGTTTACTTGTGTTTTGATCAGGAGATTCTGTGCTCTTTCAGAAGAACAACGGAAAAATTCTGTCAATGGTGTTTGTTCATTTTTTGTTGTATGTTTTTGTCATTTTTCTTAGGTATTGTTTTTAAAAATATATCTAGAGATTTTATACAATTTATTGCATTTTTGTTGTTGCAAAGTAGCATTTTGATCCGTCATCCTGTGCTTTTGGAGAGATTCAAAATGAATTCATTCATAAATGTCATTGATAATCATTACAGAAATGAGAAGTTCACCAAAAACATTTGCCAAATTCTAAGTATTCTTCACACGTGGTCACTGACATGTAGAAAAAATATTGATTTGGCTTCAGATTAAGAGTAAATGTGTTTAATAGCATCAATGGAAATGAACTGTTGGAAATTTCTGGTTCATCTGTGTTGATTACATGTGACGTCACGGGCAACGGAGAGCCGGTGTCGATTGCAATTGACGTCACTTGCAGAGCGTGCATCTGAGAGTGCATGTGCGAGTGCTACTGGAAAAAATCACATTCAACGGTCGTTTAATTATCTCTAAAGCTCTCTTTTTGGCTCCAGATCATTAGACGTGATGTTCTGACGTCTTGGAAGGAGGTCTGAAACTTTAGGAGATGCCTTCGTACAAAACTGTTATCTGGTACGTCATTGAATAACTGGTCAGCACGGTTCCAGTAAACTAAATGGCCGGCGTCTTCACCTTCAAATAGTAATGCAATGTTAAGGAATTCCCAAGAAACATCATTGCTCTGAAAGACTTTCCTCTAAACAAGGAATTCATAATGGAATCGCCGTGATCTCCATGTCACTCCTTTCCTTTCATATGTGCGAGCCAGATTAGATCTCGCTGCATTACAGTCAAGAGGGTCGAGAACAGAAGGAGCGGTGGGCGATGCTGGCAGCAGCAGAGGAACAGATGGTTTAGGTTGCCTCTGGATGGCTTTCAAAAAGGCTTCCCTTAGCTGAGCAGATACGTTTCATTAGAAATGGTCCTGATGTATTCGACAGACATTTGCCCCTTATAATGCATTGCCCATCTGGTGGTGCTGAAGT
Source organism: Rhodeus uyekii (assembly GCA_037043235.1). NCBI lineage: Eukaryota > Metazoa > Chordata > Actinopteri > Cypriniformes > Acheilognathidae > Rhodeus > Rhodeus uyekii. Next base: position 34,974 of record JAWRVZ010000220.1, on the reverse strand, counting down.
GCTGGTCGGATGCTGGTTATATCTGCTAAATGGAACGTGAGCGATGAATCTTAAACAGAAGAGGTTAGAGAAAACCTCGATTGGTTTCTCCCTGAAAGCAGTGCATGGGGAGCGTTTGCACTATTTCAACAATTGACTTAAATGAAATATATCTGATCTGAGAGTGCACACCATTTGTAAAAGATTAACATTTATTCTTTTATCCAAAGCGACTTACAACTTGAGGAATACAGAAAGCGATTCATCCCGAAGACGCAAAAGTACACAAGAGTGCTTACAATGCAAAGTTTCAAACATTACACATACTAGTAGTGCAAGCCTGGAGAAAGCTGGGACTAAAAGGAAGGTGAAAACGAGGACATTTGTGTCTTTTTGAGTGCTCACGGAAGGGAGTTTTTTTAATACTGACAAGGATTCTGCATTCATCCAGCAACGAAAATGTTCTCGAGAGTGATTTTGTGATGGAACCACGAGTCGGTGTTTATTGATCGATCAAAGGTTTCTGGTAGGTGTGTAGATTTGTAGTAGCGAATACAGGGAGATAAAGAGAGGTGTGACGTGTGCCCATTTGGGTTGGTTGAAGACCAGACGAGAAGTGTTCTGGATCAGTTGCAGGGGTTTGATTGAACTAGAAGGAAGTCTGGCCAGAAGAGCCATAATCAAGCCTGGAAATGACCATGGCCTCTTCAAGAAGTTGTCTAGCTCCGTTAGCAGCGGCCTGATCCTCCTGATGTTGTGAAGTGCAAACCTGCATGATCTTTGAAGGTCAGATGGTTCTTAAAGATCACTCCAAGATTTATGGGTGATCGTTGAGGAGCTGATCTGGACTGTAAAGTCGGATTGGCTGGAAAGACGAGAAGCTCCGTCTTTGCCAGGTTGAACTGCAAATGATGCTCTTTCCTTCATTAAGTGTGTCAGATGGAATTGTGAGTTAATGTCACACACATTAAGCATATGACTTTATGATTTTACCATTGAGTTTGTTTGTTTTGTTCTTAACCATTTTTAGAGCTTTTCAGTACAAATGTCTACTTTGGTTGTAAGGAAAAGAGCAGCATTTCAACCAAATATTTAGTGCTTCATTGAAGATGAAGTTGATATTACATAAGAAACAAATTCCTTTTTAGAATAGATTAATCCTTTAATGCTTTGACTCTATTCCACATCAGCACTACATTCAGATACTTATCCATGATAAACCGTTTATACTATAAATGCAGTCATAGTTTGGGAGAACACTGTACTGACAAGACCTGATCTCAAAATAAACTCGATACGTTTTGAATGATCTATATTTTGATTAGCCATCCGCTCTCGCTCTCTCTGCCAGACATGCATGCATCTGACCCAGCCAAACACACGCCACTATTTCATAACAGATGCAAGAGTAACCAAAGAGGTGGCGGCCCTTTAATAATGCATGCTGCCCTTTCAGGAGCAACCATCCTGCACCTGCTGTTACACTGTACCTTCAGAGCGCTCCGTCCACCAGCCCTCGGCTGTGCATGCAGGGAGGAAAGATGAGGATCAAGCCCTCGGGCCGGCCCTTCACGGAGGAGACGGAGCAAGTGAAACCCAGCACCCGCGCTTGCCACATGGCAGATTAGATCCTGCGGCGTTTTTGCACAGAGGTGAAGCGGCGAATGAATGTCTCATTATCTCTTTAGCTCCGGCACGCTTGATCGGTGTCAACTTTTGTCATGCGACTTTACAGGACGCTTGTGAGCAGCTACTGACAGATGCGACAAACACATCCTTTGACATGTTCACGCTGGAGCAAACTCATGATAAAGACGCAGATCTGATAGAGAAACGCAATCTCTCCGACATATGCACAGCACAAGGGTTTGTTTGGAAGAAGTGTATAGAGACTCGTCCATGCCTCCAGGAAAGTTTTATAGCTCGGAAGTTGATCATCATAATTTGGTTACATTTTACAAAAAGGTTTTATGAACTAACAATACTTCTATGGCATAAATTAGTCTTAGTCAGTGGTTATTTCACTGCAATGTGAACTAACATAATTTGATTTGTGCTAATGCTATTGAGATATGATTTGATGGGATCTGTTTGAGTTCAAATTGAGATTTTGATCATACTCTGCAAATATAAGAAAAGTTAGAATTGATGGATATTAGATAGATTAGATATTATTGAGAAACTCCAAAAAAGGTATTTGGGATGTGCTGGAGGAGACTTTACGGAGTGCTGGACTTTTGCACTCCCAATACAAGATCTTGACAAAAAAATCGATGTATCTCTTGATGGAAATAAATGTTTTTTCCTTGACCAGTGTTTGGTCCAGATCTGTTGTCAATGCAAGAGTCCAGCGCTCTGTAACGTCTCCTCCAGCACATCCCAAACACTCTCAGTGAATTTAAGCTCTGCACTCAGAAAAATGATTCTTCATGCTCCTCCAACCGTTTGTTCACCGTTTGAGCCGGATGAATCCTGGAATATGGCCATGATGTGTTTCTTTCAACATGGTTGCTTAAAAAATGAAAAGCTAAACACTCCATCAATTAGGGTTAGAAGAAGCGTTGTCAGACATATAACATGCTAAAAACATAATCATCCAGTCATAGACTCTTAAGCATTTGCCTATTTAAATCCAAAAAGCCTTTTATTTTTGGACGGGCAGTGTTTGTGCATGTCAGTGTTTGAAGGTTGAGACTTTAGAAACGGGGTCCTTAATTGACAATGCTTCATCTACCCTCAAATGTGTTTGGCAATTAAATACAACATTTACTATATTAAATGGTTTGTCAAAGAATGCATGATTCAAATCAAACACACACAAACCATCTAGTAAAGAACTCATCGGTTGCAATCACACCAACTTCATCAAGCACATCTAGATTACTTTCCTCCAGAACTGCATGTGCAATATTCCTCGCATTACGTAAGCACACAATTGCGAGAGACTAAATGGTGATGTGTCTTCCCATTTTTATGACAGGTGCAGTTTCACAGAGACACAGACTGGCTCATCTCGTATTTGCCGCTGACACGATGACGTCTGTCACAAAAATGCAAGCAATGACATTGTCATAGGGACTAAAATATATATTTTTTACCAAATAATGCAGAACGTCAGAGACCTGGGCCAGTGGTTAGTAAATGTGCTCTGACGTGTTGCGCAATAGTGCTTGTGTGCTGGTGACTTCATCATTTCCCAGTCAAACCCGTCCTTTCTTCCCCAATCATTTACTCTCACCTCTGTTCAATGAAAATGACAAAAACAAAAATACGTTTTCATCCCCGATACGATATATATTTATGGCTGGTATCTTATTTCAATTCGCCCATCATTAGGAATTGATTTACATTGTCGAGTGATTTTATTTTTCACTTTAAGTTTTGAAGTGAAGAATAGCAATATGAGAGCATAGGAACAATTTCTCCTTCTGAAACGCACATGGTTCAGCCAGAGAGCAGAGGATGCCAGAGGTAATGACAGAGAAAAGCGTCATCATCTGGACCTATTTCCCTTCACAAAATAATGATGCAGAGACGAATGACATTTACTAAATGCTTGTAGTCCCTAGTGAAAAATAAATATACCAAAATGTCTTGGAAATACATTATTTTAAGTACTACAAATACATTTACATATTTATGTACTTAATATAAACGCTCTGCAATTGTATTTTTGGTAGATGAAAAAAATATACTTAAAGTCTGCTGAATTGGAAGAACTAATTTTGCACTTGTTATTCAGAAGTTGTGCTAGACTTAAGAATATTTAATTACGCTAATATACAAAGATCATGATATTAAGTGATATTAAAACACATTTAGGCTTAATATTAAGAAATATGCATTGTGCAACAATAAAATAATCCAAGTAAATTTTTATTATATTTATTTCAGTAAGTCTCAAGTTATACATAAATGGTTTTGTACTGTACTTTGTGTGAAATGAATGTATTTTAATTATATTTTGGAATAGTTTTTTTCATTAGGGGTGTTTTGTAGTAGTTGATATAAATGTAAACTATAAAAGAGCCTGATCATGTGCAGTTTAAGTCCATTTAGTAAATATTTAATAGTTAAATGGGAAAAGTTTATCCATTTATGCTTTTTAGTCACACAAACTGTTCATGTATTATAAGTATTTATATTCTCGCTCTAACAGTAGAGAGTGGTGCTTGCAACGCCAAGGTCATGGGTTCAATTCCCAGGGAAAGAAAATAGCTGATTACAATGTCAATGTGTTTCTTGAATGCAATGCATTTGGTTTCAGATCGAAAAGAAAACAAGTGATATCACCCGTTCCAGCCTGTAATTGGCAGAGATTATGCTTCTTTATTGAATCTAATTGATATATCTCATATATAAGCCCAGGGACTCATCGGTCATGCATAAAAGTCTCAGTTTGAGCTCTGTCTGACAGTGGGAATGGATCCTGAATGCTCTCCATACAGGCTTCAGACACACAGATCTCACGGTAAAGCCTTTAGGCCCAAGATTATCATAAATTCAATCTCTTTCTCTCTCAGGCATCTCCAGATGTGTTCTGAAACCGAGTGAGCTGCATTGCTGCCCTACTGCCTACATAGCCAGCATCCGCTACGAAGCATGGAAACTTAAAGGCGATTCATTTTAAGCGCTCTCGACACAGAAACGGAGATGCGCACATAGAGCGTCAGTGGTTATTTTGGCATAAGCTAAGTGTGTGATACTCTCTTAAGCATACAAATATTTAGTGCATACAAATATTGGGAAAAATATATTTTGAGCTTTGGTATTAAATGAATAATATCTTAATAATAGTCTTCCATTTCATCAACTTTCTTGGATCTAGGGGATCTCATGGAAATAAAATATTTCATAATTTGAACATCATTTATAACACACACTATGCTTTGGCTCATGAGTAAAGCTCCATCAACTCGTCCAAACACCAGAAACTTCACCATGAACAAGTGTATGGAAATAAATAAACAACTAGCTGGCTCATCAGCTTTGCATGAGCGGCGTAATCCATCATGAGCCGGGAGTGAGGTGTCAGGCCGCACAGGTGTAACGACTCCATTAAGACCGACATCTCCGTATGCTCTACAACACTGATGTGACATCAGAGCCCATTACACACACACCTCTTCATCCACACCGCACCCTGGAAGTCCTAAACAGTCTCTGTTTACCAGGGGTCACGACAGCTGTGTGTGTGATCGTGACGGCTACACACACGCACACTGATTTGCTTTCAAGGTGACTTAGGGATTGCAAATGAATGTATCTGTAATCTTGTTAAAACTGTGTTCGGAGGTCGTCTTACAAGAAACCGCGTCTCAACAACCCATTTTCATCAGGTTCTACATTAGATCATGGATGGATGTTACGGGGTGTTTGTTTGGCCAGAGTATTGCCTATTTATTGTAGTTTGAACTGAAGTGTTACATAATGTGAAGTGCTTTTTGCTTTGTTATGTAACAATAAGAAGAGAAGAGAGAGAAAGAAAGAACAAAACAAACAAATGAGATGAAGTATTTACCCGATTATCCAAAAGCCCAAATCCAAAAGTCATCACTATATTGTTTTGTACAATTCATATTTTCATTGGATTTTCATCATACTGCTGTTCAGAAGTTTTGAAATGTTTCTGAAAGAACAGTGTCTCTTCTGCTCACCAAGAGTGCATTTATTTGATCTAAAATCACAGCAAAAAAAGTGTGATATTGTGAAAGAATTCAAATAACTCTTTTCTATTTTAATATATCATTCGGTCTTCAGTCACATGATCCTTCACAAATCATTCTGATGATAAAGAAACATTTGGATTATTATCATCAATGATGAAAACAGTTGTGCTGCTTCAGATGTTTTGGAAACCATGACATATTTTCTTCTGAATTCTTTGAATACAAGGTTCAAAAGAACAGCATTTATTTGAAATATAAATATCCTTTTAAATGTCTTAATCTGTCCGTTTTTATCAATTTAATGTATAAATAAAAATATTAAGTTAATAAAAAGTAAGTAAAAAAACGTACTGACCCTTACTGACCATAAACAACCCTAAGCTTTCCTGAGTGTAAGGATGTGTGTAGTGTAAGGATGCTCAAACAGTAGAGAGTCGCAACATCAAGGTCATGGGTTCGATTCCCAGGGAAAGCAAGAACTGATTAGAATGCAATGTGTTTCTTCAATGCAATGCAAGTTACTTTGGATAAAAGCGTCTGATAAATGCATAAACATACAGAGCCTAAAACAACCTTTTGCCACACTGGTGACTTTTTTTTTACAGTTTTTACCAGCCATGAAACGAATTAATTCATATTAAAGTTTCAATAGTTGTTCAGTCAAGAGCAAAAATTATTTTTTTGTTGTTCTTGTTTTATTAATATTAGGCTGCTGTCACTTTATCAGCTTTTATTTCTCAGTGGTTTACCTTCAGTCAAGATATAATTGTTATGTTTAAAAGGATATTTGCTAAGACGAGATGGGCATTTAGACATCTTTTTCTTTGAATATGTCTGTTCAAGCTCAGTTTGTTTGCACACGGAAAACATCCCACAGAGCGAGAAATGTTCACTTTCACTTAATCTTCGGCTTGAATTAATTGGCAAGGCTTAACTTTAATGACGATGCAATGCTGGCCAATCAACTGTCCCAAAATTTCACATTGTTTTTTTTATACTATTTATCTTTGTTAGAATTTCTAAAAAATGTTTTCGGCCAACTGGCGATCGACACCGTTTCATATATTCACCAACATCGATTCTTACTAACATTTGTCAGTTGGCAAGCATTAATTTTAGACCGTGTGTGTGTGTGTGTGTGTGTGTGTGCTCTCCACGTTACTGAAGGTCTCATCAGATCCTGAAAGCATCATTTTAGAGGTGCTTCTTCTCCTTAACAGGTCTTCAATTAGGTGCTTTATCTATTTCTACTTTAATTACACCTTCTTTATAATTCATATCTTTCGAAGAGTAGCCAGCACACGGTTCTTGGCAAAAGCTTCAGTCTCCGGTGAGCTGCGTTGCTCTCAGCTGATGTGATGCGTTGTTAGCCCGTGTGTACAGGGTGTTGAATTTCACTCTCAGCCTGATAGCACTCTTTAACCGAACCTCTAATGATTCCTTAATGAGGTTCAGTCTGCTTTTCATTCCCACTTTTATGCCAGCTAAAACGCTGCTTATTAATATCCACATACATGGGAAATGGCTGTTTAAATCCCCCAACACCAGGTGTTATTAAATTGCAGTATTCAGCTGAAACTGCAAAGGCGAGTCATTAAACAATGGTTTTAATATGTGTATATATATATATATATATATATATATTCCCCAGCTGAATTTCATTGTTAAGGGTTTTCTATCTGAGCAGGTACAACCACTGACTTTCTCCCAGTACATACGTTATAGACGCCAAGTTGTCTATCAGTTGATGACCAACACTCTATTACAGAAATGTTCTGTTATCGGTTTAAAACTTACATCAGAAAGACAGTTTAGCATGTATCGTCACAGCTGATGTCCCTCTACGGTACTGTTACGATGACGAGCTCCGCGCTTCCCCCTCTGGCCACCGGAGGGAGATATCACACTTATACTGACACACACACACACACACTACATTTCCCGTACATTGGACTGATTATCGCACCAGCTGCGAACCATCACCCGGACTATAAAAGACTCACACACTGTCATGCAAAGTCTTGTTTTTGCTGTAGCTAACAATTCAGAGCGTTTATATCGCTGTCTGTTTCCCTGTCGCCGAATCTGCTGTTTTCCCGTTTTTTGATTCTGTCTGCCTGCCCCGACCTTTGCCTGGATTGTCGCTTGTGATTGTTCTCTGCCTGCCCTGACCACCCGCCTGTGCGACTATTCTCATTAAAGACATGCAACTGGATTCCTCCCTCCGTTAGAGGTACATTGCCAGTATGTCAACCTATTAATCTCCTCGCTTTGTTGCAATTAAAAGGGTCTTGACTGAAAATACTATGCTGTCTTTAAGCCACATGACAATTCATTTTAGAAATTAGAAAGTCACATTTCTCCAACATTTGGATTTGTTTTTTCTGCATTATTGGTAAGTCAAATACATGTTGTTACCCACAATCATAGTTTTACAATAAATTATTGGTATTACAATTGTCAAATGTACAAATTTCAGTGATGTGTATTTCCCCCTATAGAGATTTGTTTTATTCTCAATTATCAATAATATTTTTTGTAAACATATTTGATGTAAATATTATTAATATAATATTTACTTCATATTATTCTCTGATGTGGGTTAAGAGGACATACAGCTAAACAAATTATATATTTAGCATTTTTTGTAAGTTTTTAATTTAAAAAAAAAATTATTTTAAAATGAATTATTCATTTTAATTTTACATTTATTTATTTACTTATTTTTTATAGTCTATTTAATTTATTATTAATTATTTAAATTATAGTTTAATTGTTTTTAAGTGTTTATAATAATAAGCACTTTCTGATTCATATATATATGTGTGTGTGTGTGTGTGTGTGTGTGTGTGTGTGTGTGTGTGTGTGTGTGTGTGTGTGTGTGTGTGTGTGTGTGTGTGTGTGTGTGTGTGTGTGTGTGTGTGTGTGTGTGTGTGTGTGTGTGTGTGTGTGTGTGTGTGTGTAGTTCATTTAGAAAAAAAATTGTGAAAAACCCTTTTTGACTATATTTTTTCATTCCCCAATAATAACATAAAAAACATTATTTTTTGTTATTGGAGCAAGTTTATGTCAGAATATCTATAAAAAAAAATCAAATATTCATCATTGGAACAAAACGTAGATGATACGGGGACCTCATGCCTCATCAGTCAAGCATCTTCCTGTGTAACTGTTCAAACACTGCTAGCATAAGACACGATCTGAGCTCTCGCAGCAGACGCGGCGTGTGTTTCTCTTTAATCCTGTGTGTTTGAAGGGATTGGACAGGCTGAGGGCTGAATTTGACTGAGTAGCTCTAGGCGGGTGTAAGGATGCTCACATTAGTGCATGTGCTTCACTGCACACTTCAGCTGAAATCAGCTTTCCTCCCCACCAAATGAGGCGCTTACGATATTGTAGCAGAGATGGGCAAAAGAAAAAATAAAGGATGAAACAAAAGGATATAAGAGAGAGAGGTAGTGTGAAAAACAGAAACACACTACTTGCATTTCTTGTGCTGCTCCAAAAGATCTGCTTACCCAGACAGTATTTCAGGTGCCATCGGATGCAAGTGCCTGATGTTTTCTCGCGTTTGATTCTGTCTGCCTGTCCTGATCTCTGCTTGGTGTTTCGCTCGTGATTGTTCTCCGCCTGCCCTGACTTCCCCGCCTGTACAACGACTCTTGATTCTGTCTGCTTGCCTTTTTTGACCCTTGCCTGGATTATCATTTACCTGTCCTGACTATCCGCCTGTACGACCATTCTCATTAAAGACACGCTTTGGATCTCTGCCTGTGAGTCCCATCCATTACAATCCCACTGTCACAGCAAAAAAATGCACCAATATGTCAGTCGTTCCACGTTCTCGGCAAAGACAGCAAGCGATGATTGGTCAGGAAGCAGTCTGACAGGTTTCTTGTTCACAACATGACAAGAATTGAGCAAAATCACATAATCTGATACAGTGGCTATCGTAAAAGACAAAATATAAGCTCTCAGCCTTACACAGTTCAAACTCCTCCATCGTGCCTATTACACAAAATGTAGACTCTCAAAGATTTACCCAAATGTTGATGATTTGTGTGACCGATGCCGAAGTGACACGGTAGACCTTTTTCATATGTTCTGGGCTTGTCGAAAGCTGAGTGACTTTATATCCAGGCCTTTAACTTAAAAATAAAACCCAGTGTGGAAGTTGCTATTTTACGAGTACCAGAACATGGAGTAGCTTTTACAAATAAGGCCAAAAATGTTATTGCTTTTTCCACCTTATTAGAGAGAAGAAGAATATTACTGGAGTGGAAGTCATCAAACCCACCTAAAGCTTCAATGTGGATATGTGGATATGTGACCTACAGTCATATTTAAAATGAGAGAAAATTAAATATTTAATGAAAGGATCTTTCCAAAACTTATATAAGACTTGGCAACCCATGATTACATATTTTGAGAACGAAGACTCTCCCACGTAATTAATCAAAGTGACCAATCTAGAGGAAAACTGACCGGTTCAAACATCACTATCATTGTTGTTTGGTTTTATAATTATGTACGGGCCACGATTTTGTCAGAGAGAATATGTGTATGTATATATGTATGTGTGTGTGTGTGTATATATCTTTTTATTTTTTTATTCATTTAGTTATTTATTTTATTTTTTATTATAATTTTTTCCCATTGTTTTTTGTTATTTATGAATGTAGCCATTCTGTAATTTAATTACCATAGTCATTATCATTATTATTATTATTATTATTATTATTATGTCATTGATGCTTTATTTATTTTATGTATGTTTAATTATTTGGCGGAAAGGGTTATTGGGGAAAAAAGAAAAAAAAAGTATAACCTTAAATGTATGGAAATCTCTGTTAAGGCTTTGAAAGATTTGTAAAAAAAAAAAAAAAAAAAAAAAGGACAAAAAAAGACAAAATATAGTGTAGTCTGAACCGGGCATTACTACGCAAACAGTGGACACTTGGTTTCTGAACAGAGCCATTCTTTCTGTTTATGTCTCTCTCTCTCTCTCTCTCTCTCTCTCTCATTGACACAGAGCAAAACCACTGAGCCATCAGTAAAGGAAGAGGTCGGACTCACCGTCCTTGCGATGGTACGTAATCTCCACTTTCCGTTCCTCTGACCCCAGGAGAGCCTGAGCCACCTGAGCAATCGCATGCCTCTTGGTTTGCTCCCCGTGCAGGAAGTCACACGTACAGGGTTTCTGCATGACGTCCGGCCGTGAGAATCCCGTCATCTCACAGAATCCATCATTACAGTAAATAATAGCACAATTCTGGACCCGAGCATTGGCTATGATGAACTTCTTATCTGTAAACAACCAAACATGAAATTAGACCTGGATAAATATTTGCGATATGAGTTGTTGTCACAGTTTGAGACATTGTTCAGATCTCTTCTGACACTATAGGTCATACTTTAGATTAGGGTTCATGTTTTATACCTGTTAACTATGGCTAATAGTTAAGTTAGTCAGGTAGTTGTTATGCTTCAGTATTGGGAAGGATTAAGAGATGTAGAATATTGTCATGCAGAATAACACATCAATATGTGCTTAATAATAATCAGGCAATATCCTTAGTAATATGGATGCTAATAAGCTACTTGTGAGAATTGGACCCTAAACTAAAGTTTTGCCAAGACAAATATAACCAAATTATAATGACGTTCTGATGTTCGTCAAACTGATCAGATAATGGTATCAACCAAAGGTATGTGTACTTGGAAAGATTTTAAAATTACTATTTTTATTGGGTTGGATTTGGATTTGATATATAATTTAATGTATCAATGTTTCTCTGATAAAGTTTTTCCATTATTAGCCCCAGAAATAGTCTCAAAGCTCATTAAAGACAAGTTCAAGTGAATATGTTTTTCATCCACAACACTTGATTGTTTGTAATTTATAAGCGCTGTTAAAAATGAGTCTGTGGTGCACAGTAAATACTACAGAAAAAAACTAATGCACTTTCTTCCTGAATAAGCAAGTTCAGCCAAGAATTAAAAACAAAACAAAGTAAAGTCTGTATTAGTACTCAATTTAAGCTTGTAGAAATTAAAGCATAAATATAAATTATATAAAATTAAGTAAAACCTATATGATGCTGGTCATGCACTGGGGTGTGAATAATTAATAAGGTTACATTTTGCGCTGTTTTCCAGCTGTGTTTACACTGTTTTACCATTGCTTTTGTTGTTTGTAACTTGCTGTTTTGTGAAATCAGGAGTTCAGTTTCTACTCAAAATGACACATTCATACTCAAAAATGATCCAACAAATGTTACTAGTATTGTGAAGCAAACATTGAGATCTCTGTGTTCGGCTGGATATCACATTATTTCTGTTATGTAGAAATAATATCAACATAATACAATATTATTTACTTAAATGCTCTAATGCATTCACTTAAGCATGGCTTAATTCAGTGTTATATTAAGTAAAATGTTCTTAAAACAGTGAATTGCAAAGCAAACTTCAACCAAGTAAAAATTGCTTGACAAACTTTAACTTATTTTCTTTGCTGATTTTACTTAACTTGGTTAAGTAGATTGCACTTATTTTATGCATGCAAAATATTAAGGTAGATTTTAATTATTGTTTTTTCTAGTGAGTAAATTATTACAATAATAAACATATTGTGTATAATATTCAATGGAATCCAGCATAATTTGAGCTAACATTAAGTAAAGTGTAAGTCAAGAAAGGTTGTTAAACCCGGTCTAAACAGCGACTGAGATGCGACAAAACAATTATTATAAACAATTAAAGTTCTATAGCTTAATCTTTACTTCTATTACATTTTAATACCATATACACTATATTGTTTATTTGTATTATCAATGTAATAAAAATAACACCTTGCATTATTTTACTTTCATTGTATTTTAATATGTTTTATTGTTTAATTGCATCTTTTTCATATCAATATAGTAACTGTACAGCTTATATAATGAGTGCTTAAAAACCTTAGATGCCATAAAAATCCTCTAAATACGCTGGAGCAGTCTAGATTTCTCTGCGTATGTGTGTAATCTTCAGAATGAGAGCATAATGCATCTGAACACACACGCAGAGTGTGTTGCCATTCATGCATTGCAATGGTATCGCTGCTTTGTACGTAAACACTGTGATCTGACAGATGTATCTCAAGTGGATACACTAAAAGCCAGAATGCTGAAAGTGTGCTGACTCTCTCTCTCTCTCTCTCTCTCTCTCTCACATGAAAGCCTTTGTGTTTCGGTTCAAGTCGTTACTCTTTCGCTCTTCATCAAATGCTACTGTATATCACATATCATTTATATATGTCTTAAGTCTCCCATTGTTTATTTTGATCGGAAATAGTGCTTCAAATCTCACGTAAAGGAATAGTCGCGCGTGCACAAAACTGGACAGTGAATGCTCTCAAAAAAGCTAAAATAACTGTTTACTTTCCTTAAATGTAGGCTATAAAGGGTCTGCATCTAAATCTAGCACGTTAGCAATCTGTGCATAATACACATAGGATCTAAATGATACGGAGACAAAGACTTGATTTGTAATACTTACTCTGTCCTTCGAATTTCCGTATTATTATTCCGAGAAAGGTGTTTTGAGGAGCGACATGACCTCTCCGTACAGGCATGATTAGAACTATCTTCAGCTGCTCATCCAAAAGAAAGAAAAGAAACTGCGAACCTCCTGAAAGTTATCGCTGCATCTGAACGGCAGCTCTTTGTGCGACCTCTCTCCTCTCTCACACACGGAGGATGAAACCCTGAAACCTTGGCTGAACTCCTCGAAACCGACACCGACGGGAGTCGGTGATGAGGAAGAGTCGGGGGAGACTGGGATGGAGAGGCATCGCTGTCCGCAGACGAGGGAGTCCTGTGTGGTGCTGAACGCGAGCGGAAGGCGGTGTTGTGCTGAAACTCAACTCACCCCGCGCGCCGTCAGCCTCAGCGCCGATGACACGTGAAGGGGGTTGAGTTAGTGCTTTCCTGAGCATCCGAAGTGTTAAAGGGTTACTTCACCCGAAAATGAAATTTGGTTCTCCTCTAGTTCTAACAGTAGAGAGTACCGCTTGCAACGCCAATGTCATGGGTTCGATTCCCAGGGAAAGCAAGAACTGATTAGAATGTCAATGTGTTTCTTGAATGCACTGTACGGCTTTTAAGTGTCTGCCAAATGCATACATTTAAAACGACAATTATCCCATAATTTGCTTGCTTATATAAATAATATCCTAGCTTTCCTGTAGCTCAACCAGAAGCGCTTTGGCGCTTGCAACGCCAATGTCATGGGTTCGATTCCCAGGGAAAGCAAAACTGATTAGAATGTCAATGTGTTTCTTGAATGCAATGCAAGTTGTTTTGGATAAAAGCGTCCGATAAATGCAGAAATGTAAGTGTAGCCTGACTCTTCCCAGCATGATAATGGGAGTGAATAGTACCTTAGATTTTGAAGCCCAAAAAGGTGCATCCATCCATCATAAACTACATTGGGTTAATAAAGGCATGCCATGCGTTTTTGTATGAAATATCCATATTTATACTTTTTAAACTATAGTCCCTGGCTTCCGGTATCTGCCGTGCGTGAGACTAGCTCTGGTGGAAGAGTGACCTCTGACCCGATGCTTGACGTAGGATGTAGGAGTTGCATGGGTTCAGGTGAGAGTAGACGCCAGAACATTTCTCTCGTCTTAGACTTCTAAGTTGTGATTTGTTTTTGACAGTTCAGAGGCTAAACTCACGTACGGCTGTTACCAGAAGCCAGTGATTATAGTTTTTCTTAGAAGTACATGTGTTTAGAAAGCCTTTACTAACCCTATGGAGTCATGTGGATTACTTTTATGATGGATGGATGTGCTTATTAAGGCTTAAAAAAACAAGGTACCATTCACTCGCTTTATAAAGAAGAAAGTCATGTACAGCTGGGATGGCTTGAGGTTGAGTAAATGATGGGATGATTTTCATTTTTCAGTGAACTAACCCTTTTCAAAAAAAGTAACCAGTAAACAAACTTATGTTCTTAGAACGTTTTGCCAACGTTCCAGTTACGAAAACCTCGTTTCTGAATGTTCTCTTACGCTTCAGCTTTGAAAATGTTTTAAAAAGAACACGAACGTTCCATTTTTTATAATTTTGAGAACTTTATGGAACAGTTACTTTGAATCTTCTATAAGTATTCTGAAACAAGTAGTAGCGTTTAAAAATTAGCAGACGAGCATCCTAACTAAAAGAACTAAAAATAAAATGTTCCATACCCTCAAACAGTGGCACATACCCTCAAACAGTGGCATTTTGGTGTTTATTTAGCATATGACAGCAATTTCAGAATGACAAATTATTATTAAGAAATATAAGACGGCACTCATATTTGATCTCAACCTTTTCACAAAGCATATAATAAATCACTAAATAGCAAACAGAAATTTAATTTGTCTGATGACGTAGCTATAGCTATGGTTAGCCAACTCCCACACTGGAATTTCTGTCAGTGATTTTCTTTGATCTTAAGTATGATCTACTTTGATCTACTCAAGTCAAGTAAAACATTTAAAAGATAATTGTGACTTTTTATCTTACAATTCTGACTTATTTTCTCACAGTTCCAAGTTTACCCTGAAAAAAGTCAGAAAAGAAAAAAAGTAAATTGTACCTTTATTTTTTTAAAGAAACTCTTGCTATAGTAGTTGCACCAAATGACAATATGGGTTGAACAAGATGAACCAGTTGTGCATAAAAATTATCTATATAAAATCATTTTCAAAATTCTCCACATTAAAAGCCATTTTGTCATTAATTTTATCATTAATAAACATAGATGTATATTCAAATCTTCTTTGCAGCTGCGATACAGTGGCCTGTCCGTGGTCCTGAAAGCCCTTCACAAGACTCCCACTCTACGTGACTATACCAGACCTATTTCATGCAAACCGTAATACCTATATGTTATAAACATGATGCAAATTTACTGAATGGGCTTCCCTGCTGCTTTGTGGGTGTTAATCCATACATGCCCTACTGACAAGTCAAGCTAACCTTCAAGCCTGGGCTGTGTGTGGCTTCAACAGCGCTTAGAGACAGACAGAAAGAAAGAAATAAGCAGAATGGAGAGCTTGTCTTAGTGAAACATCTGTCCCAGTATTTCAGTGAGGGCTGAAAAGCCATCTGCCCCATTGAGAAAAAAAACCAAGAGGATGGACAGCAATGCAATGCAAATAACAACAACAACAACAACAACAACAACAGAACCTCCTTCCGTGTCTGACCTGCTGCTCTTTTCCCAAAATGTCCTGGCAGATTGACTTGTTTCTGTGTCTTTGAGGGATTTTTAAAAGGCTTGTCAATGTAATCTCCATAATATCTCCAATGTTTCTGGACTTCTGCTTGTCTGCTTGTATCAAATCAACTCAAGTTATTTTTATTTCTGTAGCTCTAAGCAGACAATAGTGCCATTATTCAGTTTGTTGTTGATTCAGTTCAGTTCAATAACTGTCGCAAAATGTATCAATTTTGAAAATATTTTGATTCAGCAATAAAGCAGTGTAGTGTCGTTATAGAGCTCAATTCAGTTCAAGTTATATCTCAACCTGGAATTATTTCTCACCAAATGACTGGAATTGCTATCCACATTCATTTACAAAGTAAATTGTATCGCAGGGCTAATGATCCTAAAAGCAAGACGTTAAGCAAGTCCTTAAAAACTCATCAGCCTAATCGTTGGAGTTTGTATTAAAGTGTTTTGACACTCTTCATGTTCAGCTTTGATAGGGAGTTTAATTGCATGAGGAGTTCACAGTGATGATGATAGAGGTGATCTGAGCTCTGGATGCTGATCCAAACAGGAAGTGTACTGTTGCTATAGTAACCTCCTCAGGCGAACCCCGTGTCTGTTTGTGAGCATCAGTTTTGCGCCAGTTGGGAATATGCCATTTCTCGAAAGCTAGTCTCTCTCCACCCAAATCTTTTGCTCAGGTCTTAATTGGGGGAGTCAGACCTCCGATGTGAGTGACTCAACAGCAGAACGGGGAACTGCAGGTGTCAACTGTTGGGATGTGTCATCAGACATGAGAGCAGCTCAGAGCTACTCGTCACAGGTCTACTATTAGAGTCTGCATGATTATCAGTGTCTTTTTATTTGTTTCTGTTTGGCTCGTTCATTCATATCATTTTGACAGCATTCTTACTTTTTTCTGTGTGTGTATATATTAATGCTGTCAAAATGAGTCATCATGATTAATCACATCTAACATAAGTTTGTGCATGTTGACGCTGCAGATGTGCGATTCAAACGATGCATGGTGTGAGAGATGACCTGTTATGATTCAGTCGAGCACTAACCTCAAAGAAATTGACCATTTCAGACACTGCAGGTGTTTAATGTGCTCATATTTCTGGGAAACTGTGTATCATCTGTGACTTGTGCATTTTTAGGCTCTGAAAATGAGTACTGGCACATGCCAGCTTGGCATCAAATTACTGCCCTGAAAGCAGAGAAATTACGATATATTCACTAAAATGTGTCAGAAATGATGGATGTTACTGGGAAAACTGGTCTGCGGTTGCCTTGGCCTGAAAAGTGAAGATAAGCAATCATTGAAAACACAAAATGGAGTTCATGGCAATCCCTTACGAAAAATAAGTTTATTCAAGTTTGCTATTAGTATACTTCTTTTAAACTTATCAGAAACAAACTTAGAAGTACATTTAAGTATATTAAATGTCCAAGTACATCTGGCCTAAATTTGTACTCCGTCTTTTGATCGAATTAAGTAATATGAGTAGCCTATTAAATACTTTTCCCCCATAGTTTTACATACTGTCTTGTAAACTTGTCATTGTTTAAAGATATTGATTTATACAGAAAACACATATGTACCTAATTCTGAGTATCTCGAGTTTTGTACTGGCTAGTCCACTTTACTCTTTACTCTTTCATTCTATCTGTGTTTTCACTGTTCTTCTGAAAGAGAACAGAATATGAGAACACAGGTGAAGAAGAAGCAGAAACAAGCGATGGAAGATTGCTTACGCATATGCAAAATAACTTGATTATCAACATTAAACAGCATATAAATCAAAACTGCTTAATGTTACTGAATGAAATGTGGACCCAGGATGAGTTTTAGGACTGTGAAGCTTTTAAAACAGAAAGAGTTAAAGTACAGGTAAAGGTATATTTCAAGTTTAACAATTAATAAGCCTACATATATATATACTGTATGGATTTCATGTAGGATATCTGTATAAATGGTAAACTATAACTATGATGATTTGTTCACATAAATCTTACAAGTATATCTGCAGTAAAAAACTACTGTACTAAAATAGTAGTTTACTGAGTATACTTCAAAGTGTACTTTCATAAACTAAGCTATCAGAACACCTACTTGCAGTATAGTTGCAGTGCAAACAAAACACGTAGTAAACTTGTAGTGTACTCAGTTATGTTTATACACTAAAAAGTTGGCCAATTTGATCCCAAGTAGTCGAAGCAGTGCACTTACAAATATACTACTAGTGCACTGATATTATACTTAAAATATTCTTGAACTTTACATACAAGTATACTTTTATACTTATATATACATACAAGTCCTGAAGGAAAACCCTGTGGGAAGTAGTCTATCTATAGTCTATAAGAATATAGACAGCTTGATTGATCTGTATGTGGCTGAACTACACTAAAGCAGAATGGGGGAACTCTAGCCTGCACTGTCAGATTTCACCTTCACAATATTAATGTTTAAACCTTTCTGTACAGGAAGAGAAACCACTCATCCTGATGTTTTGGAATGGAAAGTAAAAAGTATTCTTGACCACAAATGACCAATTGCTGAAGTATTTTGCTCAAAATTAGTTGTGTTCTTTTGCCACCACCCATATAGTGAACGACCACCAAGAATTCCTGGCAATCATATCAGCGTTGCGAACAGGAAAACACTGTTCATGTTTTGTTCAGAAAACATCAGACTGTTGCTGACTTTGCTGTTACGTCTGCAGTGACAGAGTCCGTGTTTTCCTTGTGTGAGAGCTTGACTACTCTCTATTGCTCTTGATTGTTTTAAAAAGCTACCGTTTTTCCCAGCGACAGGCCGCCATGGATCGTTCATTTTCCCTTAATCTGTGGGAATGAGGAGCAATTGTCGAGCAGCAGGAGAGAAGAGCGGTTAATCCAACTCTCATTCCAGGGAGCCCATCTATGCCGGACCCTTCTCATCTGATGCTTCTGCCTCTCCCTCACCTCACTCTCTCTCTCTCTCTCCTTCTCTCCTGTCCATCACGATTAGGGTCAATGCCACCTTTTCAATAAGCAGTATGGCATTGTTTCCTCTTTATAGCTCTCATTGCCTTCTGTCCCTTCATTCTTTGCCCAGTCTGGTTTTCGCACTCAAAAACAGCAGTCTGGAGTTAAATGAAAGGAAGATGATTGAGAAAAACAGCAGACTGTGTTGTAATGTTTTTGCTTTCCGTTCAGCTAAATATAAGCACATGCAACAAGCTGTGACATTGCTTTATGTTGCTGTTGTTTTATACAACAAAAGAAATCTTGTCCTGCTTGCATAAGAACCGAGTTTACTGTGGTAAATGTACTGTACAGTATTAAAGTTGCTTTAATATACTATGTTTTTGAAAGACATCTCATCTGCTCATCAGCACTGAGTTTCATTTGTTAGAAAAAAAACATTAGAAATTTTGAAATATTATTACAATTTACAAAACTGTTTACTATTTGAATATATTCTAAAATGTAATTTATTTCTGTGATGCATTTATTCATTAGAAATTATTTTATCAGAATACATCTGAAACAACTTTGCTTTTCACCAAGGCCTCAGATTTTCCACTTCATTCCTCGTTTTTCATCTGACTACATTCTAATGTGTACAGTTATTCCCAATTTCCATGATCCAATCAATTTCCAATGTATGAATATCCCATTTGTGAATAACTCAAGTTGCAATTGTAAATATGGATTGTGGAAATGCGTCACGTTTGAGTTTCAGCAAGAACCAACGAGGTTCATTCTCGTGTTACACGTCACGTTCGATCTTCAGGGAGAACCAATGAGGTTCATTCTCGTGTTACGCGTCACGTTCGATCTTCAGGGAGAACCAATGAGGTTCATTCTCGTGTTACGCGTCACGTTCGATCTTCAGGGAGAACCAACGAGGTTCATTCTCGTGTTACGCGTCACGTTTGATCTTCAACAAGAACCAATGAGGTTCATTCTCGTGTTACGCGTCACGTTTGAGCTTCAGCGATAACCAATGAGGTTCATTCTCGTGTTAAGCGTCACGTTTGATCTTCAACAAGAACCAATGAGGTTCATTCTCGTGTTACGCGTCACGTTTGAGCTTCAGCGAGAACCAATGAGGTTCATTCTCGTGTTACGCGTCACGTTTGAGCTTCAGCGATAACCAATGAGGTTCATTCTCGTGTTAAGCGTCACGTTTGATCTTCAACAAGAACCAATGAGGTTCATTCTCGTGTTACACGTCACGTTTGATCTTCAACGAGAACCAATGAGGTTCATTCTCGTGTTACGCGTCACGTTTGATCTTCAATGAGAACCAATGAGGTTCATTCTCGTGTTACGCGTCACGTTTGATCTTCAACGAGAACCAATGAGGTTCATTCTCGTGTTACGCGTCATGTTTGATCTTCAAAAAGAACCAATGAGGTTCATTCTCGTGTTACGCGTCACGTTTGATCTTCAACAAGAACCAATGAGGTTCATTCTCGTGTTAAGCGTCACATTTGATCTTCAACGAGAACCAATGAGGTTCATTCTCGTGTTACGCGTCACGTTTGATCTTCAAAAAGAACCAATGAGGTTCATTCTCGTGTTACGCGTCACGTTTGATCTTCAACAAGAACCAATGAGGTTCATTCTCGTGTTACGCGTCACGTTTGATCTTCAGCGATAACCAGTGAGGTTCATTCTCGTGTTACGCGTCACGTTTGATCTTCAGCGAGAACCAATGAGGTTCATTCTCGTGTTACGCGTCACGTTTGATCTTCAGCGAGAACCAATGAGGATCATTCTGGTGTTACGCGTCACGTTTGATCTTCAACAAGAACCAATGAGGTTCATTCTCGTGTTACGCGTCACGTTTGATCTTCAGCGAGAACCAATGAGGTTCATTCTGGTGTTACGCGTCACGTTTGATCTTCAACAAGAACCAATGAGGTTCATTCTCGTGTTACGCGTCACGTTTGATCTTCAGCGAGAACCAATGAGGTTCATTCTCGTGTTACGCGTCACGTTTGATCTTCAACAAGAACCAATGAGGTTCATTCTCGTGTTACGCGTCACGTTTGAGCTTCAGCGATAACCAATGAGGTTCATTCTCGTGTTACGCGTCACGTTTGATCTTCAACAAGAACCAATGAGGTTCATTCTCGTGTTACGCGTCACGTTTGATCTTCAACAAGAACCAATGAGGTTCATTCTCGTGTTACGCGTCACGTTTGATCTTCAGCGATAACCAATGAGGTTCATTCTCGTGTTACGCGTCACGTTTGATCTTCAGCGATAACCAATGAGGTTCATTCTGGTGTTACGCGTCACGTTTGATCTTCAACGAGAACCAATGAGGTTCATTCTCGTGTTACGCGTCACGTTTGATCTTCAGCGAGAACCAATGAGGTTCATTCTGGTGTTACGCGTCACGTTTGATCTTCAACGAGAACCAATGAGGTTCATTCTCGTGTTACGCGTCACGTTTGATCTTCAACGAGAACCAATGAGGTTCATTCTCGTGTTACGCGTCACGTTTGATCTTCAGCGAGAACCAATGAGGTTCATTCTCGTGTTACGCGTCACGTTTGATCTTCAGGGAGAACCAATGAGGTTCATTCTCGTGTTACGCGTCACGTTTGATCTTCAACGAGAACCAATGAGGTTCATTCTCGTGTTACGCGTCACGTTTGATCTTCAGCGAGAACCAATGAGGTTCATTCTCGTGTTACGCGTCACGTTTGATCTTCAGCGAGAACCAATGAGGTTCATTCTCGTGTTACGCTTGACGTTTGATCTTCAGCGAGAACCAATGAGGTTCATTCTCGTGTTACGCTTGACGTTTGATCTTCAGCGAGAACCAATGAGTTTCATTCTCGTGTTACGCGTCACGTTTGATCTTCAGCGAGAACCAATGAGGTTCAGTCTCGTGTTACGCGTCACGTTTGATCTTCAGCGAGAACCAATGAGGTTCATTCTCGTGTTACGCGTCACGTTTGAGCTTCAGCGATAACCAATGAGGTTCATTCTCGTGTTACGCGTCACGTTTGATCTTCAGCGAGAACCAATGAGGTTCATTCTGGTGTTACGCGTCACGTTTGATCTTCAACGAGAACCAATGAGGTTCATTCTCGTGTTACGCGTCACGTTTGATCTTCAACGAGAACCAATGAGGTTCATTCTCGTGTTACGCGTCACGTTTGATCTTCAGCGAGAACCAATGAGGTTCATTCTCGTGTTACGCGTCACGTTTGATCTTCAGCGAGAACCAATGAGGTTCATTCTCGTGTTACGCGTCACGTTCGATCTTCAGGGAGAACCAACGAGGTTCATTCTCGTTTTATGCGTCACGTTCGATCTTCAGGGAGAACCAACGAGGTTCATTCTCGTGTTACGCATCACGTTCGATCTTCAGGGAGAACCAATGAGGTTCATTCTGGTGTTACGCGTCACGTTTGATCTTCAACGAGAACCAATGAGGTTCATTCTCGTGTTACGCGTCACGTTTGATCTTCAACGAGAACCAATGAGGTTCATTCTCGTGTTACGCGTCACGTTTGATCTTCAGCGAGAACCAATGAGGTTCATTCTCGTGTTACGCGTCACGTTTGATCTTCAGGGAGAACCAATGAGGTTCATTATCGTGTTACGCGTCACGTTTGATCTTCAGGGAGAACCAATGAGGTTCATTCTCGTGTTACGCGTCACGTTTGATCTTCAGCGAGAACCAATGAGGTTCATTCTCGTGTTACGCGTCACGTTTGATCTTCAGCGAGAACCAATGAGGTTCATTCTCGTGTTACGCGTCACGTTTGATCTTCAGCGAGAACCAATGAGGTTCATTCTCGTGTTACGCGTCACGTTTGATCTTCAGCGAGAACCAATGAGGTTCATTCTCGTGTTACGCGTCACGTTTGAGCTTCAGCGATAACCAATGAGGTTCATTCTCGTGTTACGCGTCACGTTTGATCTTCAGCGAGAACCAATGAGGTTCATTCTGGTGTTACGCGTCACGTTTGATCTTCAACGAGAACCAATGAGGTTCATTCTCGTGTTACGCGTCACGTTTGATCTTCAACGAGAACCAAAGAGGTTCATTCTCGTGTTACGCGTCACGTTCGATCTTCAGGGAGAACCAACGAGGTTCATTCTCGTGTTACGCGTCACGTTTGATCTTCAACAAGAACCAATGAGGTTCATTCTCGTGTTACGCGTCACGTTTGAGCTTCAGCGATAACCAATGAGGTTCATTCTCGTGTTAAGCGTCACGTTTGATCTTCAACAAGAACCAATGAGGTTCATTCTCGTGTTACGCGTCACGTTTGAGCTTCAGCGAGAACCAATGAGGTTCATTCTCGTGTTACGCGTCACGTTCGAGCTTCAGCGATAACCAATGAGGTTCATTCTCGTGTTAAGCGTCACGTTTGATCTTCAACAAGAACCAATGAGGTTCATTCTCGTGTTACGCGTCACGTTTGATCTTCAACGAGAACCAATGAGGTTCATTCTCGTGTTACGCGTCACGTTTGATCTTCAAAAAGAACCAATGAGGTTCATTCTCGTGTTACGCGTCACGTTTGATCTTCAACAAGAACCAATGAGGTTCATTCTCGTGTTACGCGTCACGTTTGATCTTCAGCGATAACCAATGAGGTTCATTCTCGTGTTACGCGTCACGTTTGATCTTCAGCGAGAACCAATGAGGTTCATTCTCGTGTTACGCGTCACGTTTGATCTTCAGCGAGAACCAATGAGGATCATTCTGGTGTTACGCGTCACGTTTGATCTTCAACAAGAACCAATGAGGTTCATTCTCGTGTTACGCGTCACGTTTGATCTTCAGCGAGAACCAATGAGGTTCATTCTGGTGTTACGCGTCACGTTTGATCTTCAACAAGAACCAATGAGGTTCATTCTCGTGTTACGCGTCACGTTTGATCTTCAGCGAGAACCAATGAGGTTCATTCTCGTGTTACGCGTCACGTTTGATCTTCAACAAGAACCAATGAGGTTCATTCTCGTGTTACGCGTCACGTTTGAGCTTCAGCGAGAACCAATGAGGTTCATTCTCGTGTTACGCGTCACGTTTGATCTTCAGGGAGAACCAATGAGGTTCATTCTCGTGTTACGCGTCACGTTTGATCTTCAGGGAGAACCAATGAGGTTCATTCTCGTGTTACGCGTCACGTTCGATCTTCAGGGAGAACCAACGAGGTTCATTCTCGTGTTACGCGTCACGTTTGATCTTCAACAAGAACCAATGAGGTTCATTCTCGTGTTACGCGTCACGTTTGAGCTTCAGCGATAACCAATGAGGTTCATTCTCGTGTTAAGCGTCACGTTTGATCTTCAACAAGAACCAATGAGGTTCATTCTCGTGTTACGCGTCACGTTTGAGCTTCAGCGAGAACCAATGAGGTTCATTCTCGTGTTACGCGTCACGTTCGAGCTTCAGCGATAACCAATGAGGTTCATTCTCGTGTTAAGCGTCACGTTTGATCTTCAACAAGAACCAATGAGGTTCATTCTCGTGTTACGCGTCACGTTTGATCTTCAGCGAGAACCAATGAGGTTCATTCTCGTGTTACGCGTCACGTTTGATCTTCAGCGAGAACCAATGAGGTTCATTCTCGTGTTACGCGTCACGTTTGATCTTCAGCGAGAACCAATGAGGTTCATTCTCGTGTTACGCGTCACGTTTGAGCTTCAGCGATAACCAATGAGGTTCATTCTCGTGTTACGCGTCACGTTTGATCTTCAGCGAGAACCAATGAGGTTCATTCTGGTGTTACGCGTCACGTTTGATCTTCAACGAGAACCAATGAGGTTCATTCTCGTGTTACGCGTCACGTTTGATCTTCAACGAGAACCAAAGAGGTTCATTCTCGTGTTACGCGTCACGTTCGATCTTCAGGGAGAACCAACGAGGTTCATTCTCGTGTTACGCGTCACGTTTGATCTTCAACAAGAACCAATGAGGTTCATTCTCGTGTTACGCGTCACGTTTGAGCTTCAGCGATAACCAATGAGGTTCATTCTCGTGTTAAGCGTCACGTTTGATCTTCAACAAGAACCAATGAGGTTCATTCTCGTGTTACGCGTCACGTTTGAGCTTCAGCGAGAACCAATGAGGTTCATTCTCGTGTTACGCGTCACGTTCGAGCTTCAGCGATAACCAATGAGGTTCATTCTCGTGTTAAGCGTCACGTTTGATCTTCAACAAGAACCAATGAGGTTCATTCTCGTGTTACGCGTCACGTTTGATCTTCAACGAGAACCAATGAGGTTCATTCTCGTGTTACGCGTCACGTTTGATCTTCAAAAAGAACCAATGAGGTTCATTCTCGTGTTACGCGTCACGTTTGATCTTCAACAAGAACCAATGAGGTTCATTCTCGTGTTACGCGTCACGTTTGATCTTCAGCGATAACCAATGAGGTTCATTCTCGTGTTACGCGTCACGTTTGATCTTCAGCGAGAACCAATGAGGTTCATTCTCGTGTTACGCGTCACGTTTGATCTTCAGCGAGAACCAATGAGGATCATTCTGGTGTTACGCGTCACGTTTGATCTTCAACAAGAACCAATGAGGTTCATTCTCGTGTTACGCGTCACGTTTGATCTTCAGCGAGAACCAATGAGGTTCATTCTGGTGTTACGCGTCACGTTTGATCTTCAACAAGAACCAATGAGGTTCATTCTCGTGTTACGCGTCACGTTTGATCTTCAGCGAGAACCAATGAGGTTCATTCTCGTGTTACGCGTCACGTTTGATCTTCAACAAGAACCAATGAGGTTCATTCTCGTGTTACGCATCACGTTTGAGCTTCAGCGAGAACCAATGAGGTTCATTCTCGTGTTACGCGTCACGTTTGATCTTCAGGGAGAACCAATGAGGTTCATTCTCGTGTTACGCGTCACGTTTGATCTTCAGGGAGAACCAATGAGGTTCATTCTCGTGTTACGCGTCACGTTCGATCTTCAGGGAGAACCAACGAGGTTCATTCTCGTGTTACGCGTCACGTTTGATCTTCAACAAGAACCAATGAGGTTCATTCTCGTGTTACGCGTCACGTTTGAGCTTCAGCGATAACCAATGAGGTTCATTCTCGTGTTAAGCGTCACGTTTGATCTTCAACAAGAACCAATGAGGTTCATTCTCGTGTTACGCGTCACGTTTGAGCTTCAGCGAGAACCAATGAGGTTCATTCTCGTGTTACGCGTCACGTTCGAGCTTCAGCGATAACCAATGAGGTTCATTCTCGTGTTAAGCGTCACGTTTGATCTTCAACAAGAACCAATGAGGTTCATTCTCGTGTTACGCGTCACGTTTGATCTTCAACGAGAACCAATGAGGTTCATTCTCGTGTTACGCGTCACGTTTGATCTTCAAAAAGAACCAATGAGGTTCATTCTCGTGTTACGCGTCACGTTTGATCTTCAACAAGAAACAATGAGGTTCATTCTCGTGTTACGCGTCACGTTTGATCTTCAGCGATAACCAATGAGGTTCATTCTCGTGTTACGCGTCACGTTTGATCTTCAGCGAGAACCAATGAGGTTCATTCTCGTGTTACGCGTCACGTTTGATCTTCAACGAGAACCAATGAGGTTCATTCTCGTGTTACGCGTCACGTTTGATCTTCAAAAAGAACCAATGAGGTTCATTCTCGTGTTACGCGTCACGTTTGATCTTCAACAAGAAACAATGAGGTTCATTCTCGTGTTACGCGTCACGTTTGATCTTCAGCGATAACCAATGAGGTTCATTCTCGTGTTACGCGTCACGTTTGATCTTCAGCGAGAACCAATGAGGTTCATTCTCGTGTTACGCGTCACGTTTGATCTTCAGCGAGAACCAATGAGGATCATTCTGGTGTTACGCGTCACGTTTGATCTTCAACAAGAACCAATGAGGTTCATTCTCGTGTTACGCGTCACGTTTGATCTTCAGCGAGAACCAATGAGGTTCATTCTGGTGTTACGCGTCACGTTTGATCTTCAACAAGAACCAATGAGGTTCATTCTCGTGTTACGCGTCACGTTTGATCTTCAGCGAGAACCAATGAGGTTCATTCTCGTGTTACGCGTCACGTTTGATCTTCAACAAGAACCAATGAGGTTCATTCTCGTGTTACGCGTCACGTTTGAGCTTCAGCGAGAACCAATGAGGTTCATTCTCGTGTTACGCGTCACGTTTGATCTTCAGGGAGAACCAATGAGGTTCATTCTCGTGTTACGCGTCACGTTTGATCTTCAGGGAGAACCAATGAGGTTCATTCTCGTGTTACGCTTGACGTTTGATCTTCAGCGAGAACCAATGAGTTTCATTCTCGTGTTACGCGTCACGTTTGATATTCAGCGAGAACCAATGAGGTTCAGTCTCGTGTTACGCGTCACGTTTGATCTTCAGCGAGAACCAATGAGGTTCATTCTCGTGTTACGCGTCACGTTTGAGCTTCAGCGATAACCAATGAGGTTCATTCTCGTGTTACGCGTCACGTTTGATCTTCAGCGAGAACCAATGAGGTTCATTCTGGTGTTACGCGTCACGTTTGATCTTCAACGAGAACCAATGAGGTTCATTCTCGTGTTACGCGTCACGTTTGATCTTCAACGAGAACCAATGAGGTTCATTCTCGTGTTACGCGTCACGTTTGATCTTCAGCGAGAACCAATGAGGTTCATTCTCGTGTTACGCGTCACGTTTGATCTTCAGCGAGAACCAATGAGGTTCATTCTCGTGTTACGCGTCACGTTCGATCTTCAGGGAGAACCAACGAGGTTCATTCTCGTTTTATGCGTCACGTTCGATCTTCAGGGAGAACCAACGAGGTTCATTCTCGTGTTACGCGTCACGTTCGATCTTCAGGGAGAACCAATGAGGTTCATTCTGGTGTTACGCGTCACGTTTGATCTTCAACGAGAACCAATGAGGTTCATTCTCGTGTTACGCGTCACGTTTGATCTTCAGCGAGAACCAATGAGGTTCATTCTCGTGTTACGCGTCACGTTTGATCTTCAGCGAGAACCAATGAGGTTCATTCTCGTGTTACGCGTCACGTTTGATCTTCAGGGAGAACCAATGAGGTTCATTATCGTGTTACGCGTCACGTTTGATCTTCAGGGAGAACCAATGAGGTTCATGCTCGTGTTACGCGTCACGTTTGATCTTCAGCGAGAACCAATGAGGTTCATTCTCGTGTTACGCGTCACGTTTGATCTTCAGCGAGAACCAATGAGGTTCATTCTCGTGTTACGCGTCACGTTTGATCTTCAGCGAGAACCAATGAGGTTCATTCTCGTGTTACGCGTCACGTTTGATCTTCAGCGAGAACCAATGAGGTTCATTCTCGTGTTACGCGTCACGTTTGATCTTCAGCGAGAACCAATGAGGTTCATTCAGCGAGAACCAATGAGGTTCATTCTCGTGTTACGCGTCACGTTTGAGCTTCAGCGATAACCAATGAGGTTCATTCTCGTGTTACGCGTCACGTTTGATCTTCAGCGAGAACCAATGAGGTTCATTCTGGTGTTACGCGTCACGTTTGATCTTCAACGAGAACCAATGAGGTTCATTCTCGTGTTACGCGTCACGTTTGATCTTCAGCGAGAACCAATGAGGTTCATTCTCGTGTTACGCGTCACGTTTGATCTTCAGCGAGAACCAATGAGGTTCATTCTCGTGTTACGCGTCACGTTTGATCTTCAGCGAGAACCAATGAGGTTCATTCTCGTGTTACGCGTCACGTTCGATCTTCAGGGAGAACCAACGAGGTTCATTCTCGTTTTATGCGTCACGTTCGATCTTCAGGGAGAACCAACGAGGTTCATTCTCGTGTTACGCGTCACGTTCGATCTTCAGGGAGAACCAATGAGGTTCATTCTGGTGTTACGCGTCACGTTTGATCTTCAACGAGAACCAATGAGGTTCATTCTCGTGTTACGCGTCACGTTTGATCTTCAACGAGAACCAATGAGGTTCATTCTCGTGTTACGCGTCACGTTTGATCTTCAGCGAGAACCAATGAGGTTCATTCTCGTGTTACGCGTCACGTTTGATCTTCAGGGAGAACCAATGAGGTTCATTCTCATGTTACGCGTCACGTTTGATCTTCAGCGAGAACCAATGAGGTTCATTCTCGTGTTACGCGTCACGTTTGATCTTCAGCGAGAACCAATGAGGTTCATTCTGGTGTTACGCGTCACGTTTGATCTTCAACGAGAACCAATGAGGTTCATTCTCGTGTTACGCGTCACGTTTGATCTTCAGCGAGAACCAATGAGGTTCATTCTCGTGTTACGCGTCACGTTTGATCTTCAGCGAGAACCAATGAGGTTCATTCTCGTGTTACGCGTCACGTTTGATCTTCAGCGAGAACCAATGAGGTTCATTCTCGTGTTACGCGTCACGTTCGATCTTCAGGGAGAACCAATGAGGTTCATTCTGGTGTTACGCGTCACGTTCGATCTTCAACGAGAACCAATGAGGTTCATTCTCGTGTTACGCGTCACGTTTGATCTTCAACGAGAACCAATGAGGTTCATTCTCGTGTTACGCGTCACGTTTGATCTTCAACGAGAACCAATGAGGTTCATTCTCGTTTTATGCGTCACGTTCGATCTTCAGGGAGAACCAACGAGGTTCATTCTCGTGTTACGCGTCACGTTCGATCTTCAGGGAGAACCAATGAGGTTCATTCTGGTGTTACGCGTCACGTTTGATCTTCAACGAGAACCAATGAGGTTCATTCTCGTGTTACGCGTCACGTTTGATCTTCAGCGAGAACCAATGAGGTTCATTCTCGTGTTACGCGTCACGTTTGATCTTCAGCGAGAACCAATGAGGTTCATTCTCGTGTTACGCGTCACGTTTGATCTTCAGGGAGAACCAATGAGGTTCATTATCGTGTTACGCGTCACGTTTGATCTTCAGGGAGAACCAATGAGGTTCATTCTCGTGTTACGCGTCACGTTTGATCTTCAACGAGAACCAATGAGGTTCATTCTCGTGTTACGCGTCACGTTTGATCTTCAGCGAGAACCAATGAGGTTCATTCTCGTGTTACGCGTCACGTTTGATCTTCAGCGAGAACCAATGAGGTTCATTCTCGTGTTACGCGTCACGTTTGATCTTCAGCGAGAACCAATGAGGTTCATTCTCGTGTTACGCGTCACGTTTGATCTTCAGCGAGAACCAATGAGGTTCATTCTCGTGTTACGCGTCACGTTTGAGCTTCAGCGAGAACCAATGAGGTTCATTCTCGTGTTACGCGTCACGTTTGAGCTTCAGCGATAACCAATGAGGTTCATTCTCGTGTTACGCGTCACGTTTGATCTTCAGCGAGAACCAATGAGGTTCATTCTGGTGTTACGCGTCACGTTTGATCTTCAGCGAGAACCAATGAGGTTCATTCTCGTGTTACGCGTCACGTTTGATCTTCAGCGAGAACCAATGAGGTTCATTCTCGTGTTACGCGTCACGTTTGATCTTCAGCGAGAACCAATGAGGTTCATTCTCGTGTTACGCGTCACGTTTGAGCTTCAGCGATAACCAATGAGGTTCATTCTCGTGTTACGCGTCACGTTTGATCTTCAGCGAGAACCAATGAGGTTCATTCTGGTGTTACGCGTCACGTTTGATCTTCAACGAGAACCAATGAGGTTCATTCTCGTGTTACGCGTCACGTTTGATCTTCAGCGAGAACCAATGAGGTTCATTCTCGTGTTACGCGTCACGTTTGATCTTCAGCGAGAACCAATGAGGTTCATTCTCGTGTTACGCGTCACGTTCGATCTTCAGGGAGAACCAACGAGGTTCATTCTCGTTTTATGCGTCACGTTCGATCTTCAGGGAGAACCAACGAGGTTAATTCTCGTGTTACGCGTCACGTTCGATCTTCAGGGAGAACCAACGAGGTTCATTCTCGTGTTACGCGTCACGTTCGATCTTCAGGGAGAACCAATGAGGTTCATTCTCGTGTTACGCGTCACGTTCGATCTTCAGGGAGAACCAATGAGGTTCATTCTCGTGTTACGCGTCACGTTCGATCTTCAGGGAGAACCAATGAGGTTCATTCTCGTGTTACGCGTCACGTTCGAGCTTCAGCGATAACCAATGAGGTTCATTCTCGTGTTAAGCGTCACGTTTGATCTTCAACGAGAACCAATGAGGTTCATTCTCGTGTTACGCGTCACGTTTGATCTTCAAAAAGAACCAATGAGGTTCATTCTCGTGTTACGCGTCACGTTTGATCTTCAACAAGAACCAATGAGGTTCATTCTCGTGTTACGCGTCACGTTTGATCTTCAGCGATAACCAATGAGGTTCATTCTCGTGTTACGCGTCACGTTTGATCTTCAGCGAGAACCAATGAGGTTCATTCTCGTGTTTAGCGTCACGTTTGATCTTCAGCGAGAACCAATGAGGATCATTCTGGTGTTACGCGTCACGTTTGATCTTCAACAAGAACCAATGAGGTTCATTCTCGTGTTACGCGTCACGTTTGATCTTCAGCGAGAACCAATGAGGTTCATTCTGGTGTTACGCGTCACGTTTGATCTTCAACAAGAACCAATGAGGTTCATTCTCGTGTTACGCGTCACGTTTGATCTTCAGCGAGAACCAATGAGGTTCATTCTCGTGTTACGCGTCACGTTTGATCTTCAACAAGAACCAATGAGGTTCATTCTCGTGTTACGCGTCACGTTTGAGCTTCAGCGATAACCAATGAGGTTCATTCTCGTGTTACGCGTCACGTTTGATCTTCAACAAGAACCAATGAGGTTCATTCTCCTGTTACGCGTCACGTTTGATCTTCAACAAGAACCAATGAGGTTCATTCTCCTGTTACGCGTCACGTTTGATCTTCAACAAGAACCAATGAGGTTCATTCTCGTGTTACGCGTCACGTTTGATCTTCAGCGATAACCAATGAGGTTCATTCTCGTGTTACGCGTCACGTTTGATCTTCAGCGATAACCAATGAGGTTCATTCTGGTGTTACGCGTCACGTTTGATCTTCAACGAGAACCAATGAGGTTCATTCTCGTGTTACGCGTCACGTTTGATCTTCAGCGAGAACCAATGAGGTTCATTCTCGTGTTACGCGTCACGTTTGATCTTCAACGAGAACCAATGAGGTTCATTCTCGTGTTACGCGTCACGTTTGATCTTCAACGAGAACCAATGAGGTTCATTCTCGTGTTACGCGTCACGTTTGATCTTCAGCGAGAACCAATGAGGTTCATTCTCGTGTTACGCGTCACTTTTGATCTTCAGGGAGAACCAATGAGGTTCATTCTCGTGTTACGTGTCACGTTTGATCTTCAGGGAGAACCAATGAGGTTCATTCTCGTGTTACGCGTCACGTTTGATCTTCAACGAGAACCAATGAGGTTCATTCTCGTGTTACGCGTCACGTTTGATCTTCAGCGAGAACCAATGAGGTTCATTCTCGTGTTACGCGTCACGTTTGATCTTCAGCGAGAACCAATGAGTTTCATTCTCGTGTTACGCGTCACGTTTGATCTTCAGCGAGAACCAATGAGGTTCAGTCTCGTGTTACGCGTCACGTTTGATCTTCACTTCAGAGAACCAATGAGGTTCATTCTCGTGTTACGCGTCACGTTTGATCTTCAGCGAGAACCAATGAGGTTCGTTCTCGTGTTACGCGTCACGTTTGAGCTTCAGCGATAACCAATGAGGTTCATTCTCGTGTTACGCGTCACGTTTGATCTTCAGCGAGAACCAATGAGGTTCATTCTGGTGTTACGCGTCACGTTTGATCTTCAACGAGAACCAATGAGGTTCATTCTCGTGTTACGCGTCACGTTTGATCTTCAGCGAGAACCAATGAGGTTCATTCTCGTGTTACGCGTCACGTTCGATCTTCAGGGAGAACCAACGAGGTTCATTCTCGTTTTACGCGTCACGTTCGATCTTCAGGGAGAACCAATGAGGTTCATTCTGGTGTTACGCGTCACGTTTGATCTTCAACGAGAACCAATGAGGTTCATTCTCGTGTTACGCGTCACGTTTGATCTTCAACGAGAACCAATGAGGTTCATTCTCGTGTTACGCGTCACGTTTGATCTTCAGCGAGAACCAATGAGGTTCATTCTCGTGTTACGCGTCACGTTTGATCTTCAGGGAGAACCAATGAGGTTCATTATCGTGTTACGCGTCACGTTTGATCTTCAGGGAGAACCAATGAGGTTCATTCTCGTGTTACGCGTCACGTTTGATCTTCAGCGAGAACCAATGAGGTTCATTCTCGTGTTACGCGTCACGTTTGATCTTCAGCGAGAACCAATGAGGTTCATTCTCGTGTTACGCGTCACGTTTGATCTTCAGCGAGAACCAATGAGGTTCATTCTCGTGTTACGCGTCACGTTTGATCTTCAGCGAGAACCAATGAGGTTCATTCTCGTGTTACGCGTCACGTTTGATCTTCAGCGAGAACCAATGAGGTTCATTCTCGTGTTACGCGTCACGTTTGATCTTCAGCGAGAACCAATGAGGTTCATTCTCGTGTTACGCGTCACGTTTGAGCTTCAGCGATAACCAATGAGGTTCATTCTCGTGTTACGCGTCACGTTTGATCTTCAGCGAGAACCAATGAGGTTCATTCTGGTGTTACGCGTCACGTTTGATCTTCAACGAGAACTAATGAGGTTCATTCTCGTGTTACGCGTCACGTTTGATCTTCAACGAGAACTAATGAGGTTCATTCTCGTGTTACGCGTCACGTTTGATCTTCAACGAGAACCAATGAGGTTCATTCTCGTGTTACGCGTCACGTTTGATCTTCAGCGAGAACCAATGAGGTTCATTCTCGTGTTACGCGTCACGTTTGATCTTCAGCGAGAACCAATGAGGTTCATTCTCGTGTTACGCGTCACGTTCGATCTTCAGGGAGAACCAACGAGGTTCATTCTCGTTTTATGCGTCACGTTCGATCTTCAGGAAGAACCAACGAGGTTCATTCTCGTGTTACGCATCACGTTCGATCTTCAGGGAGAACCAATGAGGTTCATTCTCGTGTTACGCGTCACGTTTGATCTTCAGCGATAACCAATGAGGTTCATTCTCGTGTTACGCGTCACGTTTGATCTTCAGCGATAACCAATGAGGTTCATTCTCGTGTTACGCGTCACGTTTGATCTTCAGCGAGAACCAATGAGGTTCATTCTGGTGTTACGCGTCACGTTTGATCTTCAACGAGAACCAATGAGGTTCATTCTCGTGTTACGCGTCACGTTTGATCTTCAGCGAGAACCAATGAGGTTCATTCTCGTGTTACGCGTCACGTTTGATCTTCAGGGAGAACCAATGAGGTTCATTCTCGTGTTACGCGCTCACGTTTGATCTTCAGGGAGAACCAATGAGGTTCATTCTCGTGTTTACTCGTCACGTTTGATCTTCAGCGAGAACCAATGAGGTTCATTCTCGTGTTACGCGTCACGTTTGATCTTCAGCGAGAACCAATGAGGTTCATTCTCGTGTTACGCGTCACGTTTGATCTTCAGCGAGAACCAATGAGGTTCATTCTCGTGTTACGCGTCACGTTTGATCTTCAGCGAGAACCAATGAGGTTCATTCTCGTGTTACGCGTCACGTTTGATCTTCAGCGAGAACCAATGAGGTTCATTCTCGTGTTACGCGTCACGTTTGAGCTTCAGCGATAACCAATGAGGTTCATTCTCGTGTTACGCGTCACGTTTGATCTTCAGCGAGAACCAATGAGGTTCATTCTGGTATTACGCGTCACGTTTGATCTTCAACGAGAACCAATGAGGTTCATTCTCGTGTTACGCGTCACGTTTGATCTTCAACGAGAACCAATGAGGTTCATTCTCGTGTTACGCGTCACGTTTGATCTTCAGCGAGAACCAATGAGGTTCATTCTCGTGTTACGCGTCACGTTCGATCTTCAGGGAGAACCAACGAGGTTCATTCTCGTTTTATGCGTCACGTTCGATCTTCAGGGAGAACCAACGAGGTTCATTCTCGTGTTACGCGTCACGTTCGATCTTCAGGGAGAACCAACGAGGTTCATTCTCGTGTTACGCGTCACGTTCGATCTTCAGGGAGAACCAATGA
>JAWRVZ010000219.1:920000-1006302 GCA_037043235.1 Rhodeus uyekii | reverse complement strand
TTTTTTCCCTTCGTTCTAAAAAAAAATGCCGTAAACACGCCATCGGCGCAAGAAATCTCAGCGTCCACACGAGAACACTGAAACCGACTGAGAACGGTGTAGTATATATGCCAGACCAGTATGTGGAGCTGTAATTCTGCCACAGATACACACTATACACGGAGAAGAAGAGTTTGAGCATGCGCACAACCTTGCGCTCTGAATGCGCTGAATATTTACAGACGTGCACTGCTGCAAGATGACACGGAGTGACTGCCCTGTTGCATTGTAATTCTTGATTTTATATTGTTTGCCCTGCACTACATGTTGTGTTTTGCGCACTGCTGCACTTTATACCTGTTTTTTCAGGTTATTTTTAATTGTTCTACTTTCCAATAAAAACCAGTTCTTGAATTTTTGCTCTCATTTATTTTCATTTGACATTCAATACAACACTTTGAGAATAAACATTAGTACATTTTCAAAAAGGTAAATACTGTTAAAAAACAGAACAAAACTTGATGGCCAGCATTTTTAAGGGTCAAGGTACTTTGTGAATACTCTCCTCACTCTCTTTCCCTCTCCCTCATTACAGTCTGTGAAGCCTTTTCAGTGCAGCATATCTGGCTTTGAGACGACCAAAAGCACACTCATGTCCACAATCTGTTTTTTCAGAGGAGGGATCTTTATGTACTTTTAGCCGTCCTGCAGCACGAGCACAATCATGTAGTCCGCCATTACTGTTGTTGCTGTTACGTGTGACGCAGCCGACACGTGATGTGATGACATCATCGTTCTCACAAAAGATGCGGATTGGCCGTCCACACGAGAACGCAAGGGTGTCGTTCTCAGATCTTTCCACTTTAGGACCCGGTCTCCAAAGAGAGCGGATTCAGCCACCCAGAACGCCGGATCCGTGTGGACGCAACGCCAATCCGATACGAAATGTATGCGGTTACAGTGATTCGCGTTCCCGTGTGGACGGGCCCTAAGACTATGTGCCAAATTACTAGAGAAAAGAGCGGCAGCATCCCAGGTGGGATTAATACCATCTCTTTTCAACAGGTCAGGTCTGCCCCAAAAACTTTTCCACTTGTCTATGAACCCTATTTTATTCTGCGGGCACCACTTTGACATCCAGCCATTGAGTGAGGATAATCTGCTACGCATCCCATCACTCCTGCACATAGGAAGAGGGCCAGAGCAAAATACAGTGCCTGATATCGTACTTGCAAGTTCACACACCTCTTTAATATAAATTTTAGTGATCTCTGACTGGCAAAGTTGGACATCATTAGCGCCGACGTGAATAACAATCAAAGAGTATTTATGATTAGCCTTAGCCAGCACTTTTAAATTTGTTTGACGTCATGCGCTCTGGCTCCCGGCAAACATGTGACTATGGTGGCTGGAGTCTCTATTTTCACATTCCGAGTAATAGAATCGCCAATCACTAGGGCACTTTCAACAGGTTTCTCAGTGGGTGCGTCACTGAGTGGGGAGAGCCTGTTTGATGTTCTTATCGGAACGGAACAGTGGTGTTTTGACCCACGAAAATGCCGTCTCACAGTCACCCCAGTTGCTCTAATGCATGGGCTCTGCAGCCGGAACTGAACAATGTACAGGGTTTGCTAAGCTAGTCGCATCCAAAGCAGTATCTAAAGCCCTTGCATTCTTAGTATCCTCGATTAAAGTTTGGATGCGTGTCTCTACTTCTGAAATCTTCTCTGTCAGCCTGACTATGTCCCTACATTTATCACAAGTGAAGAGAAAGTTAAGCTATACATGTAGCAGGCAGTGCAAGTGAAAATCACAGGAGAAGATGACGTGATTCACCGCGTGTGTTGATCCAACTTGTTTGATGAACTCGGTAAAAATGGTGCAAGCGAAAGGGTGAGAGCGAGAGAGAGAGGGAGAGTGAATGAGAGAGAGAGAGAGAAAACTCTGTACGCACGGACAGCAGATTAAGTAAGATAGCGATTTAGATTACAGCTAGCCGTGTCAGATTGATAAGACAAAATCAATTTATTTAAATAATCTGATATTGTCTAAGTTGTATTTAGCAATATAAACAAACGTCACGTTAATATCTAAAACAATAACAAGTCTATACAATGCTACAAACGCAATTCCCTCGAGCAGACAGGAAACAGCAGTGCAACAGTCAAAAAAGTCAGTCTGGAAAACCTATACATTGAGTCTGGTAAAAATTCAAGGGAATGTATTCAATTATAATACAAATCTCTTAGATGGTTTGTGACTCTATGTACCACATAACAAATGTGAAAGCAAAATGACCAGGCTCCGTGCACGACTCAAGAGTTATGCACATTATTTGAACGTGGTAAGTTAAAGACTTTCCACACTCATTGGTTTACTAATTTCGGGCCTAACAGAAGTGCATTTATTCATTATGTAGGTGACTACGATGGGATCTTGCTTGGGGACAGGGGCTATGCCTGTAGGCAGTATTTCATGATACCATTCCGTGACCCCAACCCTGGGCCACAGGCTCGGTACAATGCAGCATTAGCCAGGACAAGGGCACGCATTGAAATGACCTTTGGGCAACTAAAGGGAAAATTTCAGTGTCTGAAAAGTCTGAGGGTTGCACCTGACAGGGCATGCAACATTATTGTTGCATGTACAATATTGCACAACATTGCCACCATCAGAAAGGAAAGGACGCCTGTGGTGGAAATGCAGCTGGTGATGACCTTCAGTCAGTGCACTTGGACCAGCCTAGTGGCAGAGCTGCACGGGACAGAATTGTCCAGCATCATTTTTGAAAAGAGGGAACACAGTTGCACACAGCTTAGTTAACAGTTTTTTTTATTTAGAAAAATCCAGCTGATCATCTCTTGTCTGTGGAATGAAAAAAATCATTCATCATGCAATGTATTTTATTAACTTAGAAGTTAATTTTGAAGAAAGTCTTACGTTTTGCTTTATCAGTTCTTGCAATTCTTTTTAATTTTTTCTTCATCATGTCATCCTGTGCAATTTGCAGAAAAAAATAGAAAAGGAAAGAGGATTATGAAATACAATTATTATAAGAAAATATAATTACACACAATCACTAGGATAACTTGTCGGCAACTTTTTGGCAGCCCTCTCTCCTGGCTTTTGCAGCCTTTGAAGTGTTACCTTGCTTTTTAATTAAACACTGAAATTCAGCGAAGCCCTCGAGCAAGAGTTCTTGCTCCACTGCCGAGAAACGCTGTGCACATTCTTTTGCCATGTTCGCTGACCAATCAAAATGTTGCTGATCAAGGTTTCTACTATCGACACATAACCCCTTGTAAGTCAACCCACCAATGCGCAATCTCAGATAACTCAATCCAGCTATACTAATCATCGACGACAGGTACGCTTGAAGAACCAAATCATCCAGATCATAGTTAACGTGATTAGCTTATCTCGGATGTGTCATCTGATCTTGGATTTAGTAAGCGAGGTACGAAGATTGGACCCCAGGGCTATACACCAGAAAAACAGTCAAGAAGTGCACATGCTGATAGAGAAAAGAAACGAGGCTAGAAATGTGATGTTGAACAGGACCACTCTGTGGACTAAAGCCAAGTTCCAAAACTGCAATTGCGCAATGCAAAATAATTTTCTTGAGCTAAAAAACGCATGGTAAACAGACAAAAACGATATGAAAGGTTTCTATTCAGTCACACGCATTTTTGTGCGGAAAAGTCCTAACGCTCAGCATCGTTGCGCACATTTTTACTGAAAATATCCTAAACACAGCCTCTCATAAAACAGTCACGCGGTTCCAACCCCTTTATCACCCCTTAACTCGTTCATTCTCTCAGCGTCACTTGGTTTGGCTTCATCATTCACCACAGTGATACTTTTATAAGCGATTTACAACGGTTTTACCTACTGTTGTTTACATATATTAATTGTGATCACTATTGTTCACGTAGTGAAATATACACGTACAGTACCTCTAAGCAGTAACTGTCACGGTTCATGAATTCATTGTCTCCTAGTTCTGCCTGTGTGTGTGTGAATGTGTGTGTGAAAGGGGCCGTGGTCACAGAGCACTGACACAACATGATTCTCACATCATCTGCCTATTTAGTTCACTTCTCTCCACTCTTGTGAATTTCAACCTCTTTTGAGGCACACCACCCACGGAAAATGTTAAAAGATGAAACTCTGTAGTAGATTATATTAACAATATACAGGCATTCTTAAGTGTCTTGAATAGGAATCAAATAAACACAAAGAAACAAGTGCTTTATGATCTTCCATTTTTCTACCTACACAGTGTGAAACCTGGGCCTGTTTGGTTGAACACAGAGCTGATATCCTGGCATTAATTGAAGAAAGACACACACAAAGCTCTTCTTCAACAGCTCTTAGTCTCTCTCTGTTTTTAATTTTTATAGCCGTCAGGCTTGAGAAGCTCAGCTCACACAGATGTGTTGTGGAAATTGGGAGAAATATCAAAATAGCTTTGTTTGCCAAAATTGGGGACTTGTTGAGCTGTGTGGGTCTCTAATCCAGTCAAGGCACTCAGTGAAGGCTGAAGAGAAATAAACGTACATTTTCTCCTCAAGAGTTTTCAAATGTTCACCTACTATCTCACACAATGCAGCAGTGTGGACATCTTGCCATTTCTTGGTGAGTGGGAACATTTCAAGGTTGCCACTTTCCACATGTTGTTGCCAGAGTTGCACCTTTGTACGGAATCCATTTATGTTATCTGTATTTGTGGGCAGGTTTTCATTTCATCTTTGCATTTGTGTGATCAGTTCATTCAGATGAGGAAAAATATCTGCCAGATATGCCAGCCTTGCACACCACTCATCACTTGCAAGCAGCTTTGCGAAATCTGATCCCTCATTTGTCAGAAACCCTTTAAGTTCCTCCCGCATCTACACATGGGTCAGCTCCTTGCCACACGACAACCATTGGACCTCTGTAAGAAAGAGCGAGGCTTTATGCTCCGCTCCCATTTCCTCACATAAGGATGCAAATATGCAACTTTTCACAGGTTGCGTCTTCACAAAGCTTACCATGCGCACAACATCGTCCATCACAGGAACTAGGTCCACTGGTAAAGACTGGCTACGAGGACCTCACGATGTAAAAATCACAATGTAAAAATTTGGTGTGGCTGACCATAGCTGCAGCTCCATCAGCGCAGTCACTTGTGCAGTTTTCCCACTTAAGTCCCCCTTTTTCCAAGATATTCTGATATGACAAAAAAATGTCCTCTTGTTACTTTTTCTGGCAATTGTTTGCAAAATAGGAAGTTTTCTCTGATTGCATCAAGCCACAAAACACATTAGTCAAGAGTTGAGTTTGTCCACTACTATCAGTAGATTCATCAAATTGCAAAGCAAATTATATACAGATATCTTTTCCAAAACCACAAGTCCGAGGGCTGCTAACATGTCATCAATACATCTGGAAATTGTTCTTAAGTTTTTAAAACTTTACATTGCTCCACTGGTATAGGAAAACATACCCACCAAGTTCTTCACTATCTTTGTGTCAATTTGCCTTTTCGTACTGACACTGCAACTAAAATGTTGGTACGACTTTAAAGTTAGTCATGTTCACCAAGGCTCCTTTAATAAAAAAAAAGATAAAATAAAGCAAAGCAACAATACTTATGAACGATTTCTACGGTTTAAAATAGTCGTTTTTGCTTTTAAAACATAAATTGCTCGTGTCAAAAGCAGACATGTCAACATTATTTCAGTCTTCAGTGTCACATGTTCCTTCTGGAATTATTCTAGGGGAAAAATGACCACACAATTGCTTGCATTGTAAAGCTTATTTTATTGGTTTCTACTCCGTAACACTTTAGAGACTAATCACTTGGACTCCATCATCACTTCTGGGTTTTGGTTTGGAGAAACACAGGTTATCTTTGCATGATCCTTTATAGCTTGAGGGACACGCAGAGCAAGGTTTTCCAGTCTTGTATGGAGTCTCTCCTACCCTGCTCCCCCTAGAACAGAAGCAACATGTTCATTGGTTTACCTGAACTTCTCATAGATGCAAAAACGGTTTACTAAACTAAAAGTGACTTGATCCAGCAGCAAAGCATTCTTACCTGAAATAGTTGCAAACCAGTACAGTGGCCCGTTTCCATGTTATCCCAGAAACATTCATGTTTGAACAACTGCTGACAGCACATCCAATCTTATTGCTGGTGGCCCACACCATCTGAAGCAGATCAACAAAGTCTCATTACATCTTTACAAAGTGTTGTGTGACACAAGACTGGAGTAATGGCTGCTGAAAATTCAGCTTTACCATCATAATAAAATCCTATAGAGACGCACCTGAGTGTAGTGTTCACAGGAGTCATTGCATTTATTGGGGGAAGGAGAAATCAAATCTCTCATAATACCAGGATTTCACCATCTCAGTGATTGACTTATATCTGCAAAGGGAAAGAAATTACAGTCACTCCAAATATAATACAAAATGGATCCTGATACCATTAATGCATCAATTTGTAATGCTTCTGTAAGGGTCTCTACCTTCCAGATAAAAGGTTAAGATTCTGTCCATTGGAGACCAAAACCTCAGGCGGTCCACGAACCCA
This sequence comes from Rhodeus uyekii, assembly GCA_037043235.1. NCBI lineage: Eukaryota > Metazoa > Chordata > Actinopteri > Cypriniformes > Acheilognathidae > Rhodeus > Rhodeus uyekii. The sequence goes on along the minus strand of JAWRVZ010000219.1, from coordinate 999,743 downwards.
CTCGCACTGAGAGGCCCAGAACTGTGCAGAGGCAGCCAGGACCTCATCCCAAACCTTACCAAGAAGGGAATAGATAAAGAGTAAAGTTTAGCAATCATTTTAATGATAAAAAGTATATAATAGAAAGAAAATCCCTGCCATACCATATACTCCATATTTGCAGCACGTGGGGAGACCCGTGAGCGCACGTTGTGAAAGTTCAGTATTTCCTTCATATCTTTGGAGATTGCATGTCCCCGCTGCACTCCAGGCCTGCTCGTGTTGGTGCTGTTCCTCAACGAATCCACCACTGAAACCTCATTTAGATGAAGCATCTCGGTTTCACCGATCATCACCACCATCATCATCATCATGCACGGCAGTGTCCACAAGGCAAAGAACAGCTGAGCACAGGCCAAATGCATCTCGCTCTTCTCCGATTGGCTATGGGTCCTTTATTTCTGGAAAGGGACTTCAACATTAGATGTGATGCTGTATTAGCCAACAAAATAACACCAGATCTCAAGAACCTTACAGTCCCTATTCAATTGCAAGTAAACTATAGTTTAAGCCTGCAATTTGTAAGCAAAACAACAGCCAGAACATTTAAACAAATATGCCAACATAGTGATAGTTAAGAGATAATATTGGGTGTGAAACTTAGTCCACCAAAAAAGTGCCCAAAATATATAGGTATAAAAGTTAACCCAACAAATTAGTTAGTTTGCTGTATTATTAAACCCTACATTTAAACACAATATTAGCCATCATATTCCTTCGCGGATGGAAACCCAGATAAACATACCAAACAAAATTGACAATGATTTTGCTCAAGATGGTGAAAACAAGCAGAATAAATAGTGCAGCAATCAAAGATGGTAACGAGGGAGGACAGGTGGGGCAAATTAAGCAATAATGAAGGAACAAGATGGGCGGGAATAGACGATAGACAGAACAGACAAGGCACAAGGAAACATACACGACAGTTAAGCCACATTCTCACACCCAACCTGAGAAAAACACCAACACACGGCCAGCGAACACAATAACAAGACTGTGCTCAAACAAAACGAGACACAAACACGCAGCTCATGAGAAAACTCAAGCTCCATTGTATTACATTCTTTATTCATTTGTATGGATTGTATTTTCACAGTGTGTGTGATGTAGTTGCACGTGCAGCGCTGGCGGTTCTGTCACCATGGGCGTTGTTTACTTTCAGTATCAACTTGTGCTAAATGTGCGTGCATGAATGTAAGTTCACTTGAATTTATTTTTGTTAGATTAGTATTCTGATGTAATGTGCCTCATTCCACTCCTCTCAATCGTATGAATATAGATAATACTATGGCTTAAACTACTTGTATATTTAATGTTCTAAATTTAGTATTGTAAGCACTCTTGTGTACTTTTGCATCTTAAGGATGAATGGCTTTCTTTATTCTTCAAATTGTATGTCACTTTGGATAAAAGCCTCTGCTATATGAAAAATAAATGAAATAAAATAAAGTATGTTAAAATAATTCAACTTAATGTCCATATACAATTATTTATATCTGTATGCTTTAACATTTACCTGAAACATGTGTCGTGTGAAACACATCTTAATTCCTGAGTTATTCTCTCTATTCCTACTTGAAATAATTTCATATAAAATGTCTCATATAATGCAGAGAATGAATCTGAGATATCGCAGCATTCATTGGTCGAGTCCCCCATCCACCAGATAGCTGATAATATCACTATCATGTCTGTTGAACTCCTGCTTGGTCAAATACTCGTTTACCAAATTTAATTTTCAATTTAATCTGGTAATGATGGTAGTGACTTTTGTTCATTAAATAAATCATGAACCACAGTAGGTATTTCACACACATTTTCTAGTAACAAATAATAATAATAAATAATAATAATAAATAATACTGTTGTCTAGATATATTGTTGGTTTGCATAAGATGTTTTATGTAAAATACGCCAAAGAACTATGATAAATATTTAAATATTTAAATATTTAAACTCTTGACTTTGAAGTGGTTGACCTTCTCTGGTTCCATGAAGAACATTAAACATCCATCGACTCTCACAGTGAAAAACAAGTAGTGAGTCATTCAGAGCAGGTTTATGTTTAATGAGACAGACAGAGCAGGTTAATTTTAGTGTAAAGAAAATATTTGACTTTCAAATTTGGTCTTAACAAAAATTCAACAATAAATATCATTTTGTGGCACAAATGATTCCATATAGTGGAAAAAAGGTTCTTTAGAATTTTTGTAATGTTTTCACACTAAGAAAAAGAGGTTCTTTTAACAACTGTTCTTTGAGAACATCCACTCTCATTCCATCACTTAAAATGTATTAGATTGATTCAAATCTGCCTCAGTCTGTCTTGATGTATCTGGTAAGCTTGTTACTTGTTTACACAGACCATCTTGTCCCAACCTTGTGATGGTGTCCTGTCTGAAGAGCATGTTAACTATCAAAACAGCAAGTCAAGTCAAGTCACCTTTACTTATATAGCGCTTTTTACAACACAGATTGTTTCAAAGCAGCTTTACAGTGGTCACAGGAAAACATTATAAACAAAGTTTGTTTGACCGAACGGCAGCCTTAAAAGAGCAGGTGAAATAATACAATTGATGAATATTAAGTGTTAAGTTTTGATTATTGATTGATTTGATTGATTGATAGTTTGATTATTATATTGATAATTTAAGTCTAATATTAAGTCTAATTTGGTCTGATTGGAGATGGGTTCATGATCTACACAGGGGAGGGTTTAGTAGAGTCACGGTCTCTGCAGACACTTCAGGGCAGTGCTGTGCTCGTGTCCAGGTGCAGGTCCTTCATCTGATCTGGATACGGCCTGGATATCAGTGTAGATGCCATTCTTCTTCTGATGTATTGAGTACATCAGATGTTATGGGAATGTTCCCGGTTCCGGCTGACCTAAATTATGCAGCCTAAAAATCATTTTACATGATTAGGATTAAAAATGTATGTATAATGTGTTATGTGTATGCCAGGCTGAAGAGATGTGTTTTTAGTCTAGATTTAAACTGACAGAGTGTGTCTGCTTCCCGAACTGTATTAGGAAGACTGTTCCAGAATTTAGGAGCTAAATAGGAAAAAGATCGACCGCCAGCAGTTGACTTTGATATTCTAGGTATTATAAGCTGGTCAGTATTTTGGGATCGCAATAGACGTGAAGGACTATAATGTGTTAAGAGATCGCTCAAGTACTGGGGAGCTAAACCATTTAATGCTTTGTAAGTCATTAGCAAGATTTTAAAATGTATTCAGTGATTAATAGGAAGCCAGTGCAGGTTTGACAGAACTGGGATAATATGCTCATATTTCCTGGTTCTAGTAAGAACTCGAGCTGCTGCATTTTGGACCAGCTGGAATTTGTTTATTAAGCGTGCAGGGCAACCACCTAGTAGAGCATTACAATAATCTAGCCTTGAACTCATGAACGCATGAACTAACTTTTCCGCATTTGTCATTGAGAGCATATGTCGCAATTTAGATATATTTTTAAGATGGAAGAATGCCGTTTTACAGATGCTAGAGACATGGCTTTCAAATGAAAGATTGGTATCAAAGAGCACACCCAGGTTTCTAACTGACGACGAAGATTTGACTGAACAGTCATCGACTACCAAAAAATGGTTTGTAAAATTACATAACAATATGTAATATCCAGTAGTCTAATAATAATAATTCATTACATTTATATAGCGCTTTATCAAAGTCTCTCAAAGTCGCTTTACATAGAAGGGAGAATCTCCTCAACCGCCACTAGAGTGCAGCATCCACCTGGATGATGCGACGGCAGCCATATTGCGCCAGAACGCTCACCACACACCAGCTTAATTGGTGGAGAGGAGACAGAGTGATGAAGCCAATCAGAGAAAGGGGATGGTTAGGAAGCCATGATGGACATATTTGGCCAGAATGCCGGGGTTACACCCCTACTCTTGCGAAAGACATCCTGGGATTTTTAATGACCACAGAGAGTCATGACCTCAGTTTATCGTCTCATCCGAATGACGGTGCGCATTTCAGTACAGTGTCCCCGTCACTATACTGGGGCGGTAGGACTCACATAGACCAGAGGGTGAGCACCCCCTGCTGGCCTCCTAACACCACTTCCAGCAGCAATCAGTCTCCCATCCAGGAAACGACCACACACATCCCCGCTTAGCTTTTGTGAGCAACCAGTCGTAGGCTTGAGGGTGACATTGCTGCCGGCAATATCTAGATTATTACGTGCAGAACTTTTTGTTTTAATAATTAGAATCTCTGTTTTTTCAGAATATTTAATACTTCTATGAAATATTTTCACTGCCTGTTTAAAGGAAAAAAGAATCTTTACTGCCACAACACTATCATATCTCTAACCTTAGTACTTCTCTACTATATATACACCAGACAACAATCCCAGACTGCTATTTTCAGGAACAAAACGTTTATTTAGAAGCTAGGAGTGAATTTTTATCTATCATTTACTAAGATAGACTCCAAACAGAAGAATACACTCATATTTAAACTCATAAATTATGCAAGGGTTAGTAATTTTTACATTACAATTGCCGATTGGTTACATTAAAAAAAATGTATTTCAAAGGAGTAATGATTTTAGATTATTAATTACATAAGTCTTGATTATGTGATTACATATATATACAAATATATAAATGGCAGAACTGTTCAAAATCATCCTTGCTCTATGTGTCTAATGTATACTCTTAGATTACTAACATCTCTTTTATTAGTTTTCATTCTTCATTCATTCTTTGTCTTGATATATTTTTTGCAGCATGAGCATACATATTTAATTGAAGCAGAAATCGTACTTGACAAAGTTTATTTTTTTCCAAAGAATTTTCAGAGTATTTTTTTGTACTGATTGTATTTCTTCCACAGTATACTAACTTATTCATATATGATTGGCTGTTTAGATGTTAGATGCTCAAATATTAAAATACTGTCAGCAACTATATATATATACGTATATGTAACTGGAAGCTAAATGAAGTAGAATCCGAGAGCATCAATTTCATGTCCACTTCTCCCTGTAATGCCATTACACTTTCCAGACTTCACATCTATCTCGACAGGTTTACCCAGCCTTGGACACTTCACAGATAAGGTTGTTCTTTGACCATTTCTTTTTGCAACCACAAATTCCAAACCTCCACATCTGTTCTGATTCATATTTGGCCACAGTGTTGCAGCAACAATTTTATCATTGTCATCAAATAGAAACACATGTTGGGCAGATCCTGGTCGCTCGCCAACTTCAGTGATCTGGCCACAGTTGAGGATCACCTTGATTGTTCTCAGTGTTTCCTAAAAGACACACATGTATTCATGTTAACACGTAAATTAAAACAAGTCAATAAACAGCAGGACCCAAAAATGACAAAAAAATAAACTGGAAACAATCTTCACACACTTGATTGTAGGTAAAGATGATCTTCTGAATAGTGCTGCTGGAAGGAAACTTAAAGTAGAATGCATTACCTCCTCTCCCACCCACAGTCACAGGTTGTGCTGAAGAAGGAACTAAGAAAAAAATGATGGTGACATTCACACTGCAGCAGAATATTCCACATAGCAATTGTTGTCAACACAATGAGTTTCTCTCTGCCCACACACAACACAAAATGACAACCCTTGACTGGCCCAGATCTGGAGTTCAGACATGAGCCAATCATGTGCAATAACTGCTGATAAATAACCTGTATGTCATGTCGATGCATACGTTTATTTTACCTCATTTTGTTCCTTGACTTATTATACACTATTGAAATTCATGTCTCTACATTATGAAAACTAAAATGGTGATGTTAACAATTTTCATTAAAACATCGACAATAACTAAATAATAAAACTTAATTCACAATAAGTACTTTTCCAGACGTCTTGCAGAAACGGAATGGTGAGTGCAGCTGGTAATGGTGTTGTGGAGTTCTTTAATCCTTCTCTGCTGAGGTCTAGAGAAATTAAGGAGACATTTAAATAACACTGTTGTAGAATCTGGACAGTGGCTCGCAATGATCGAACAAACACATATATCTAGTTGTAATTTTTGAGTGAATATAGAGCAAGACTTTAAGGGCCCATCCACACGGAGACGCGTATCACTGTATACGTATATATTTTTTATTGTATTGGCATTTCATCCATACGGATACGGTGTTTTGGGAGACTGAAAGCGCTATTTTTTGAAACCAGGTTCTAAAGTGGATAAATCTGAAAAAGACACCCTTGTGGTTGCGTGTGTACAGCCAATCCGTATATTTTGTGAAACAATGATGTCATCACATAACGTGTCGTTATGCGCATGCTCAAAGTCTTCTTCTCCGTGTATAGTGCATATCTGTGGCAGAATTACAGCTCCCCATACTGGTCTGGCATATATACTACACCGTTTTCATTTGGTTTTAATGGTTTCGTGTGTACGCTGAAATTTCTTGGAATTTTTTTGTAGAACGAGGAAAAAAAAGATAGGGAATGCACCGGCTTCGTGTGGACATGGCCTAAGACTTAAGCCGTGCTGCTAATTCTGAGGCTAAGTCGTTTTATGGCCCTTTAGACATCCTCCAGTGTCACATTTAGGGTCCTCTAGGGTCTCTCTAAAATCTCATAAAGATCACGCGGTGGTCATGTGGTGCTGTTACAGTCTCGTCTTGTTTCACTGTCCTGTCGGTGTACCTCCCGTGCCCTTGTTTCACCTGTCGCGTTAATCACTTGTCAAGTTATGTCAGGTGTCCCTAATGTGTCCACTCATTAAATACCCCCCTGAGTCCCCACGTGGTTGTCGTTTGTTGATACTGTTTTGTGTGTGTTCCGTGTGTAATGGTATCCTTGTTCCGAGTTATCCCTACGTTTTTGCACAACAAGTGCCGTTTTGTTTGCATTTAATGTGCTGTTCATTTTTGGTTTCATTAAAGAGTTTTGAGTTAACCCCTTACGTCCGTGTCTTCCGTGTCTGTCAGCCACTAAAGTGTGACAGGTGCACACACGGCCATTTCTAGAGCTAAGATAAATTATGGAAGTCAAATTAAGTCATATATATTCATAGATACTTATTATCTGTCACAATTCATTACTAATATATACATTTCCCTTTTTGGTTGATTTATGTTAGATTAGATTAAACTAGATTCAAGTTTATTGTCATTACACAAGTACAGGTACAAGGCAATGAAATGCAGTTTAGGTCTAACCAGAAGTGCAATAGCAGCAAGTGCAGGATACAATGGTTGCATAAGTGCAGGATATGGATATGTACAGGATTTACAGGTGGTCACTACGGTTACAGGTGATGTTCACAATATTGGGAAGACAGAACAGGTACTTGATGTCACAGTAGTAATTCATTCATATAGTAGCCGCATGAATACTGTATGCAAGTTTCATTGTGATCAGGACAGTTTGAAAATCAGATCTGTTATTTAATACAGTTGTCAAACTAAAAACCTGACTGTGTTAATGCAGCCAATGGAGAAAAGATGAAAAGAGTATTCATAAAAATGTGCAGATCACACTTACCCGAAGAAGTTATGATGCTGACAGTTTCACTGGCTTCACTCATTTCGATCCTATCCACTCTCCTGTAACGGATCAAGTACTGCTTTCCAGGCACCAATCCAGTCAGAGTGAACTCTTCATTAGCTGTGGTTTTGACAAGCCATTGTTCTTCAGCTCTAGAATCTGCTTTCACCTCCTTGTACTCCACTCTCATCGTCTCTCCAGTTTGGGGCTTCCACAGTTTCAAGGACACAGTTTTGTCCAAGACATTCTTCACTATCGGCGGAGGCAGTAACATGAACTTTAACTGTCTGCGTGTCAGTTTCCCTTTTTCATACAGATATATGGAGGAACCTTGACTGGAGGGATCGGAAATGGCAGAAATAATGAAGCGGATTCTCTTTTCATCTGTATTTTTCTTTGACAAACTCCTGAAACGAGATATGTTCTCTCTCATCTTTACTATGATATCAGGATCGTTGAACCATTTTTTGACTGATGGCAGAGAAAATTTATTTTCCTCACCATCTAGCTTTTTAAATTTGTTAGATTTCAGGAATTCCTGAAGGGTAAAAAGATACGGGTCTTCAAACTTCAGAGATGTGAAAGTCAAGCACACTACATCATCAATATCAGGATCAAGGAGGATGGAGTTGAGGCCGTCTGAGTCTTCAATTGTGATCCCCTTCAGCATCTTGGTTTGAGAACTCAATAGGTGAAGTTCAGACTTTACCTCTTTTAACCACTGGTTGAGCATGTCAGCATTAAAAGGGGAGCTGCTGTGGATCTCCAGGATGTCTTCCAGTGATTTCTCCTCCATCTGTCCTCCTCGAATGCCGGGCAAGACTTTTGCCACTGCTTTCATGAAGACGATTTTGTAATCGCAAAATGATTTCTGAAATGAGTCCAGCCTTTCTTTAATATCACTGAAAACATTTACCATTGCACTTCTGGAGAGGTCTTTGCATGTCCTCCCTGCCTCTCCCAGGCCCTCAATTACATCTTCAGTGAAGGAAACCAGACTTGCGCTAATTTCTCTCTCCAACTGAGCTGCTTTGTTATCCAATAAATGAAGAGGATACAGCCAAACTTTTATGGGAATCACATTCTTCGGATTGTTCTTTAGCAGAGTTGGGAGCTGCTTATACAAATTCAAGGCCTCCATGAATGTGGTGGGGTTTTGCTCAAGGTGGAAGTCTCCATGAAATGTACAGTTAATATTTTCAGCACTTTTCATTTCACCCTCTGTCATTTGTCCATCTCCTTTTCCTTCAATTGAAAATAGAGGTATCTTCTTGACCATGGCATTCAGTTCTCCTGCAATATCCTGCTTGTTTTCTTCTTGGGAAAATGTCCGATCAAACACCATGAAGGCCTGAGCTCCGTACAGCACAGCTGTGACCACATGAGTTGCTGTTTTCTGTTCAAATACCTGAGGGTAAGTAATCTGTCCCAGCTGGGTCATAGTGAGCTGTTCAAATCTGGAGATTTCTTTGTAATGCATTGTTACTCTGGACTGCTGGTTTGAGGATTTGGTGTCATGCAGATACTTGCCAGATCCTCTGACCTCCACCAACCCACCCATGAAGCTGGCTTTCAGGGAAGCACTAACATTCAGGAGACTGGACTTACTAGAGAGAGAGTCAGAGCTACTGAACTTCAAATCTGTCTCAAGCTGTGTATGGATGTCCAAATCTTCCTTCAAGAATTTCTTATTCCACAGAGTAACACCTGAAATAAGAAATTTCTTTTAACTATGAACAAGCAAATGCTGCTAGAAGTAGATGTGCAAATCTTGTTACACAAAGACTGATAAAAACATTTTTTATTAGGGCCCAAGACATGCAAGAGCAAACACCCTATTGTTTTCCTTATAATTATTATTGTTGGGGGGCCCAAGACCTAAAAGTGCAAAGGCCGTATTGCTTTCCTAAAGATTCTTATTTTTTTGGGGGCCAAGATCTGTAAGGCGAAGGTCCCTCTGTTTTCCCAAGTTGGGAGTCCCCCCCGTCCCCCCCTCAAACTCTCTGGCATTTTTGGGGCACTTGACATGCTCAAAACCTCTTGCAAATTTGCAGACATGTTGAAACTTGTGGCTGGACTGAAGAAGATACTCAGGTGTGAGAGGTGGACTCAATGGCTCCCCCTAGAATGGGGCCCGAAATAATGGTGCCAAAAAATATCGGGCCCAAAAACTATTTAGGTTATTTAGGGTCTTTTGGAATTTGCTATACTGCTCCTAGGCGATTCATCCAAATGCCTCCAAACTCAGTTAGCATGAAGTCAAGACATTAATGAAACATTAGAAGTACGGTTTTAATATCTTGAACGGTTGTTGAAACAAATTTATGACGAGAAAAATGGTAACAGGAAGTTCCCTGTATGTTCCCTGATGTATGCTGAAGTTATAACTTCAACATACATCAACTGTTCTGAATGATACTTCTGCTGTGTGTTCGTTGTATAAGGCCATAATCATAGTGCCACCAACTGGGAGCAGGAAGTGTGTCTCCTTAATTCTTTGAAATGACCCTCCTAGTTTTACCCAATTTCCTTCAAACTATAATGTCAACACTTGTTTTGACATTCTAAATATTGTTGCCATGGCACTGCATCAGACTTAAAATAAATAATGTTGATTTTGGATTTTTTTGTTTTTTACATTTTGTGTGTGTGTGTGTGTGCGTGTGCACGCATGAGTAATAGAGGGAGATAGAGAGAAAGAGAAAGAGAGAGTCTATTTTTAATAATAATAATAATAATAAGTTTTATTTATATAGCGCCTTTCCCATGCTCAAGGTCGCTGTACACAAAATATACATACACAAAATAGACATACTCAAACAATGTAGGACATATAAATACAAATATACAGAAGAAAAAAAAAAGAATTCTAAGCAGATAAAGTTTGGAAGTACTGTGAGAAAAGATATGTTTTTAATTGAGACTTGAAGGAGGAAATAGTAGCAGTGTCGCGCAGAGAAAGAGAATTCCAGAGTTTCGGGGCCACAGCACTGAATGATCTGCCACCCATAGTAGAAAGACGGAAACGCGGTATAGCGAGTAGTCTAGAGTCAGATGACCGGAGAGTACGTGGAGGAGAATAACAGTGCAGAAGTTCAGATAAATAATGAGGAGCAAGTCCATGCAGACATTTAAAAGTTAACAGAAGAATTTTGTACTGAATGCGGACAGAGACAGGTAGCCAGTGAAGGTTATAGAGCAAAGGGGTAATGTGGTCCGATTTTTTGACTTGATGGATGACTCTGGCAGCAGAGTTTTGTACATATTGTAGTCTAGTGATAGTTTTAGCGGGAAGCCCAATAAGCAGTGAATTACAGTAGTCAAGACGTGAGGTTATTAAGGCATTGATAAGAGTTTCGGTGTCTTTAGTGCTGAGAGCTGGTCGGAGTCTGGCGATGTTACGAAGGTGGTAGAATGCAGTCTTGGTAACTGAACCAATATGAGCTTGAAATGTAAGAGCAGAGTCAAATGTTACACCCAGATTTTTAACAGTGTGAGATGGAATTAATGAGGACCCATCAATAAGTATACTCAGTTCAGACTTTTTCAGAATGGATGGTGGACCGAATACAGTGACCTCAGTTTTATTGTTATTGAATTTCAGGAAGTTTCTATGTAGCCAGGTTTTAATATCAGTAATACAGGTATTTAATGAGTCCAGGGGGAGAGTGGAGACGGAGCGGGCTGAAATGTAGATTTGCAAGTCATCAGCATAACAATGATAGCTTAGACCATGACTACGGATAATGTGACCTAATGGTAGCAGATAAATGTTAAACAGAAGCGGTCCAAGAACAGAGCCTTGAGGAACACCCTGAGAGAGAGAACATGGAGAAGATTTGAAGTTCTGAATAATAACGAAGAATTTTCTATCGGTGAGATACGATATGAACCAGGATAACGCATTACCCGTGATGCCAATAGCAGATAGACGAGAGATGAGTATATGATGGGATATAGTATCAAATGCAGCAGTTAAGTCGAGCATGATAAGGATGGTAAGACAACCAGAATCAGCAGACAAAAGCAAGTCATTAGTAATTTTTACCAACGCTGTTTCAGTGCTGTGGCCCGACCGAAAGCCAGATTGAAAGGGATCAGGTAGGTTGTTTACAGAGAGATGAGCTTGTAGTTGAGAGGCAACAACTTTTTCAAGCAGCTTCGCAACAAAAGGAAGATTAGAAATGGGTCTGAAATTATTCATGACTGAAGAATCCAGCCCAGGTTTCTTTAAAATTGGTATGACAGCAGCTGTTTTTAGTGATAGTGGGACAGAACCAGAAGAAAAAGAACAATTGATTAGATGAGCAATAGGAGAGGAGATAGAAGATAGGCAGTTTTTGAGAAGTGAAGTAGGTGCTGGATCCAACCGAGAAGTGGATGAGCTGGTATGAGCAATTAAGTTTCTAACAGCTGTCATATTGGTGGGTGTAAAGCTAGAGAGAGTGTGTTTTATGGGCTGTGATGAGGACCAGTTAGAGAAGACTTCCGATGAATTAGGTGAGAATGTTTCATAGATGGATTTTATCTTATTTACAAAGAAGTGGAGAAATGAGTTGCAGAGGTCAAATGAGCCAGTGATGAGATGCGATGATGGGTTGAGAAGTTTGTTAACAGTTGAAAATAATGTCTTTGGTCGACTTTTAGCAGTGTTGATCATAGAGGCGTAGTATTCTGTACGTGTGTTATTGAGAGCTAATTTGTAATTTAACTGGTGGGCACAGAAATCTTGGTAATGCACCTCCAGGCCACTTTTCCTATATCGGCGCTCAAGGCGTCTGCCAGTTTGTTTAAGGAGTCGGAGCTCAGTTGTATACCAGGGTGATGTATGAGAAGTAGGTACCAGCTTAGTTAACATAGGAGCATGATTATCTAAGGCTTCAGAAATAGCAGAGTTGTAAGTTAAAAGTACAGCTGAAGGACAAGATAAATCAGAGTAAGAAGACAGAGAAGATGCATTAATAGAGTCTGAGAATGACAGTGGATCGACAGATTTAACATTGCGATAATTAATAGTAGTTTTGAGATGAGGTTCAGGAAGAGGAAAGTCAAATCTAACAGTAATACGTTTATGATCAGAAATACCAGTTTGTGTTCCAGAGACAGAGACGTTATTAATTCCTGACGTGCAAACAAGATCAAGCATGTGACCACGGCTGTGAGTAGGAAAATCAACATGTTGTCTGAGACTGAAATTATCCAAAGTTAATGTAAGGTCACTGGTATTAGAACAGACAGTGTCAAAATGGATATTAAAATCACCAAGCAGCATAACATGGGAGGATACAGCAAAGGCCAGAGTGAGTAGCTCATTGAGCTCAGAGAAGAAATTTGACAGAGACTTAGGAGGACGATATATTAATATGACCAACAGAGTTGTACGAGCAAGCACTTTAAAAGCCATGTATTCAAAAGATTTAGCATCATGAAATTCAGTCATGATAATTTTCATAGTATCACGATATACCACTGCCAGGCCACCACCCCTACCACAGAGACGTGGCTTAGACAAATACTTATAACCAGATGGAGTAAGAATGTTCAGGTGAAAGTAGTCATTTGGTGATTGCCAGGTTTCTGTGAGAAGCAACATGTCCAGTTCAGCATCAGTGATTATATCATTGAGTAGGGAAGCTTTTTCAGTCAATGAACGGCAATTTAGTAGTGAAACATTCTGAGATAAACATACACCAGATTTAACCTCATGATGGTGACAATTTTCCCTGGCAAGGGACCTTAGTAAAGCTGTATCTCTTGAACGACACGAAGTCCTATGAACGACCGATCTACTGGTCCAGATCGAGGGAATGCAGTCCGCAGTAGTGCGATATTCATTGCGCAAGTGCCTGGCAGAGCGATGGACGTAGCGTGGTCGGCGAAGAATCCCCAGCGAGCGACAAAGTTCATAGATCCCAGAGTCAAGACGCGGATGGCAGTTAATGGTCCGCAAAACAGAAGTAGAGTATGTTAATGACATGCTGTAGATGCCACTAACAACGAGAAAAAGAAAAACAAACTTTTTGTCCAGCATTATCCGACGCATTGACAAAAAAAAGCAAAACAGCTGAGTGAGCAGTGCGACGAAATACACATCCACAACTCCAGCCCGGGGAGCAACGACGCCGTCCGCAAACAGCAACACTACCAGCAGAGAGGGTGGAGACCGACTCAGCCAGAGGTGTCGAACGATCAGAGGGTCAGCAGAAAAGACCGCGCAATTAACGAGACAGTCAGAGAGAGAGTGCAGACTCACTCACCAACCGTGACGAGGCGGCCAACGGGAAGACCGTAATCCAGCAGACACAGCGAGGGCTCGCAGCAGGTGGAAAGGTGCGTGACCAAAGTTGCAGGATAATTCCAATGGTAGAAGAACCGGATAATCACAGCCAGAAAAAAGTAGTCCAAGAGTACAACATGCGTGACAAATTCAATCAGGTGAAAGCAGAAGTTGGCGTTCACAGCGTGAAGCGGCAGCCAGACGCGCACAGCGTTCTCACACCGGAACCGGAAAGGTCAAGTATAATGATTGTCCACAATGAATCAATGAAGCATTTTTACTCTTTAGACTTTAATCCTTTCATTGCTCTGTGCTTTGGCCTGCATTAAAGGATAATAAATCTTAATAATAAAAAAGCGTTGTCTTTTTTTAAGGTTGAATGGCAAAATAAAGGCATAGAAACCAGTTAATATGTTAACTGCATAAAGCATACATACAGCATAGTTTTAAATAAATGGCTTAATAATTCAGTTAATAAAACTATAAAAAGACCTTGGGATATATACTGGACTTCTTTCTGTACTTACAAAATGTTGACTGTTTAACTTATTTTGTAGTAACCTATGGCATCCTATGATGTGAAATTCATCTTAATTCAAATGATCTCATGGATCTCATCTCGTGGTTCACATTTATAGAGGCACTAGGTGCTGCAGTTTTACTTTGTAAATTTACATAGTCTGCCATTTATCCATTTTTACATGCATATCACCCATCATGCACAGTTCCCCTAAAGCCTCTGGGTTGCGGTGGCATATATTTTTATTAGCTTTTTGAAATTATTATTAAGAAGGTTACATCACCTGGAATTAAAGAATCCTTGCGACAGTCATAAAGCGTTCCAGGATAAAGAGGTCTTCCTAGGGCTGCCAGTTCCATTGGTTCTGATTCCATGGCTAACCATAAAAAACAGAGAACATTTACCAAATTAATTTTCAACTTATTGATGACTATAGAAACCATTATGAAGAAAATGTGTTTTTCTAAAGTGATGACCTGAAGCCTGTACAGAAGGTTTTGTCCTGGATAAGAAATCGTAAACAGATACTGAAAGAAAACACACCAAAAAACAACATTTCAATCGCAACAAAAATCAGCATTATACATATACTTTTAACTATATAATGTTCTGGCCTTTTTAGCTAGACATGAAAATCTAGTTTTCTGATGATTTACCCACTTTTGATAAAAAGCTAATTTTGTATTAAATAACTAAATGTAATGATAACGCAGATCTAGTGAATCTGAATTAGACTGCAGGACTTTCACTATTTGTGGAATTGACTGTCAGTCTGTGTATTAGCGGTCAGGATTTTTTCTGGAACTGCGGGTTACATCATAATCTCAATAGGATGTAATCATTCATGCATTCATATATATGTGCATGCATAAAAACAGAATCACTCAGGAATTAAACAACACTAGTGTGTTACTGAGGTGACCAGTGGTAGTGTTGGGTTTCTGCAATAAGTGCAGGCTGTTGACCTCTAATTACCTGCACATTTTTGATCATTATCCTGATATTTGTGTAAATTAAAGCATTAAAGATATTCAATGCTGAAGATTATACAATGGCTTTAGTTAACTACACTAATAGTTTTGCCAGTACCACCGATTGGTAACTAATGACACTTTGTATCTGTCAGTGAGAACTATCTAAGACAACCACTATTCAATGACTGTTTATCAACTGGGCTTATTTAGCTCCAAATTGCTAACTGTATAATAATAACAACTGACACTTTCTGTGATAACTTGGACTCTCACAAACATCAAGAATCCTTACATGAATCTCAAAAATTCCTTCATGCTGCAGTGCATTCTGGGTACCAGCACAGTACAAATCTCATCCATGGCTCCCAGCATTCATTGCAAAATGAGTACATAATACAGGTGAATAATCCATTTTCTTTTATTCTTAATATTTGCTTTTATTTTTGCTGGTTTTTATTACTTCTGTTGTTTGTTTTATGATGTACAGAATTTGATGTGAATATTTTGATAATTGTCACCATTGTTGAGATATATGGGCCATTCTACAAAATTGGTGCAAACTGCCGTCTCACATCCTGTAAACACATTTGACAAGCATTTAAATATTCAAATCTCAGATGAATTTGACGATCCTTAGAGTTTTTATTGAAACCCAAAACATAATTGAAGGCTTTATATTTAGAATATCATCATTTATTGAGTACTAATATTTTTTCAAAATTTCTATATTTTTTGCATTTCTTTCCATTCATGTTTTTAAACACAATTTTGTTTTGTTTTTCAAAATGAAGTTCAAAAATATTTTATTTTTAAATCATGAATCTTTATGTAAAAAAACATGTCCCATATTTTCATGTCATTACCAAAACACTGAATGTTTTAGTCCATTGACTGAGACTGATTTAAACCACAGCCAAACATTTTTGATCAGGAAATATTCCTCTGTCCCTCTCTCTCAAATGCTACATGGTGAGCAGATTGATCCCATTATTTTGAGGTAAATGTGTTCTAAAGTCTGAAAATATGTGTGCAATTTTAAGGAATGTAAATACCAAACACATTTTTTTCTGCTATCAAGAAAACTTTTTTGGATGTTATTCCATAAAATGTAGTTTTTTTATGTGTACAACTGTTCTTCTAACCAGTCATTGTTACCCATGTGCTGATTAGCATCTTCGAGCTAGGCTCAAAATTATATAAAATTGTCACTTCCAAAACAGTCACAACCGAAACAAGTCTTGAAGTTTCGGTTGTGACATCATTGTTTTGGTAGTGAAAAAAGGGAACACTTAATCCTTTATTAATCCAGAATAAACAACATTTTAGCACACTGTAAAGAATTCAACTTTTGTTTTGTATGACAAATTCAGCTTTTAAAGTTAACATGAAAAAAAAGTTTGTACAACTATTGACCTTGAGGAAACTCAAGGTCTGGTTCTGCAAGGTTCTGCAGCTGGTTGCCTTAAACTTTTAAGGTTTTTCAACTTTTTTATTTTTATTTTATTTACATTATACAGTTATGCAAATCATTACTACTGTAGTATGTTTTAGTAGGCAAGGTAAAATTATGTAATGTGATGAAGTGTATTCAATGATATGTGATCCTCCTTGTTAGAGCGTCCGACTCTCATGCCAGCGAACCAGGGTTTGAGTCCCACTTGGAGTGGGCAGTTCGAACAGGAGGAGTTATAGATAGGATTATAGCATATGTTATGTCAGTAGTGTTAATTTCTATGATTAACTTGACAGGGAGAATGACATAAAAGACCGACATGCCTGAAAAAACTATAGCAGAGAGAATAAAAACAAAGGTTGAGGGAAGACCCAGTGACACATACTGACACATAGTTCAGTAGTTCTGGAGATTTATCTGAATGAGGAAGATAATTCTGAAATTAATGTTTTATGTAAGCGCACACACACAGTTAATAATAATAATTATTATTATTATTCATTACATTTATATAGCGCTTAAGTTAAGTGGTTCTGGAGATTTATCTGAATGAATATGTTATACATCTGAGATGTAGAAATGGACAATCAGTTAGGAAGATATGATGAAACACAATTTTTAAAATTATTATTATTTCGGTTATTTTACTGAAATTTTAGGCTATTGATGGTATCCGTTCATATGACATTGTTAAGTAAGACCATTTTTTCCACTAAAATAATTCTGTCTATTGTAATGGGCATTTTGTGAAAAATTTGTTCTGAAACAGCCTACATTGTAAGATATTTTTTTACGGTAGGTTTTTAAGGTAGGTTTTTTTAAGGTCTATGTGCATACCTCTTCTCACTTGAACCTCATGACCCAAATTATAGAATAGCTTTACGTGTTCTTACCAGATATTAACTGTCTGCTATATGTGCTGTAATATGTGCAACATAATTACTTATTTGTATTAACATAAAATGTTGACTGTCTGATTCAACTATGGCAAACTAAGTATTGTGGTCACTACCAAAACATTACTGTCACTACCGAAAATGTGCAGTCACTACCAAAACATGGAGAGTTCGTCAAAAATAAAGTATATTGAATTATCAACTAAAATGTTATGATAGTGCTTGGTTAAATGCATATTCAACATAATGAATCCTTAACTTAACACCTTCTCAAATAATTTGACATTGGTCGGTAGCGAGCAGTTACCGACCAATGTCAAAATATTTGAGAAAACCAATCAAATCAGAGAAGGCGGGCTTTATGTGCACACAGAAGAGGATGAGGCTTTGGGATGTGGGTGGGACCCACGGCAGCACTTGCTGCTCGTTGAGAAGTGTAAGAACGATTTGTGCTTTTACTTCAGAGAGTGCTGCGAGAGAAGAGTCACTGACAGAGCGACGTGCAACGCAATCTGGGCATCATCTGCAACGTCATCTGGGCAGTCGTAAACCACTCTGACAGCCAGTGCAAGATTTGCCAGTATAAGATAAAGACGACCTTTGATACAAACCTAGTATTGAAGCAATGAAAACAGCACGCATAGCAATACACAACGTGCTGTGAAAGAAAGAGATTAAAGAAAACAATTTCAAAGAAGAAAAATAATCAACAAAACATTGTGTATATTACAAAAGTGCTCAAGGTCACAATTATGTAATATGAAATCACCAATTACACAACATACAGCCCTTATGACATGACATGACAAACTAATGCGCTGTAAAATCACAATCTGACAAAATGACAAGCGGCCGGAAAGACCGGAATGACCAAAAATGGTCATGGCATGCACGTGCAGTGAGCTCGGCGCATGCGCAGTGAATTAGGTACAATGAGTCACGAGTTAACCATGTGAAGTAGCACATTTGTCCCTCTTTCATGCTCAAGATTCGGCGGTCATTCACAATTCGGCGATGTAAAAGAATTGATGAGACCGATGAGACAATACTAAGACAAATAGGGAGTTTGGCGGTTCCACTTCAAAAACGTTGACATAATAGTATATACACACACACATGTACATACATATACGCACACACACATATATATATATATATATATATATATATATATATAAATGAGAAGAATTAGACATGGGTGCTGCCTTTTCTCTACAAACATAAAGGATTCATTGGATCTCGCCCACCCATAGGGTTCTACACCACTCTATCCACAAAGGCTTTAGTTTTGGAACCCCCCACCATCCCACTCCCCTCATAGACTCTCCTCACTCCCCCACCATCATCCCACTCCCCTCACAGACTCTCCTCTTACCCCCCCACCATCCCACTCCCCTCATAGACTCCTTTCTCCCCCACCACCATCCCACTCCCCTCATAGACTCCCCCCCCCACCATCCCACTCTCCTCTTACCACCATCCCACTCCCCTCATAGACTCCCCCCCACCATCCCACTCCCCTCATAGACTCCTCCCCCCCACCACTCCCCTCATAGACTCCTCCCCCCCACCACCATCCCACTCCCCTCATAGACTCTCCTCTTACCCCCCACCATCCCACTCCCCCCCCGCCACCATCCCACTCCCCTCATAGACTCCTCTCTCCACCACCACCATCCCACTCCCCTCACAGACTCTCCTCACCCCCCACCACCCCACTCCCCTCACAGACTCTCCTCTCACCCACCACCATCCACCCTACACCAGACTCCTCCACTGCCCCCCCCCCCACTACTACCCTTATAGACTCTTCGCTCACTCTGTTACTTATTTGTGCCATTTGCACTGCCGACTGTTCATCACAGTAACAACTGTTTACTGTTTACAGTAACAACTGTTTACACTTGCACCTTGCACTACTGTACTTTAGCTGGAACATGCTCATTTGCACTACCAACTGTTCATACAGTACCAACTGTTTACATTTCGCATTTCACTTATTTGCACTGTCCATGCTCATTGCACTACCTTAAATCTACTGCTTACCTTAAGCTAACAATTGTATACATCTACCTGTAAAATTCAGTTTATAGTTAGAGACATCTGTATATACATTTACATTTATAGCACATATTCACCTGTAAATGCTGTTTATAGACACCTGTAATTATATTTATAGCACACACTCATCTGTTATAGTAATAACCATCTGTATATTTATATTCATTGTACATATTACCTGTAAATCCTGTACATCTCCATATCCTGCACTTATGCAACCATTGTACATATCCTGCACTTGCTGCTATTGCACTTCTGGTTAGACCTAAACTGCATTTCGTTGCCTTGTACCTGTACTTGTGTAGTGACAATAAAGTTGAATCTGAATCTGAATCTGAATCTGAATCTGAATCTGAATCTGAATCTGAATCTGAATCTGAATCTGAATCTGAATCTGAATCTGAATCTGAATCTGAATCTGAATCTGAATCTGAACAAGTAAAACTCTGCTGGGGTAAGAGAATATATAATTGGGAATCTGTTCCAATGCATCTAATCAGTCTCATAGACCATAACAGATATATGTAGGCCAGTCACTCACTGTGAAGCAGTTCCAGAGACTATTGGGACTGGTGACTGTCAAACAATCCACGTTTTGGCCTGCTGAAACCCTGGTTCCTTTCCAAAGGTCCCATGTTGGGAGCTCCTTGAGTGCTAACGGCCCACACTCACTCACATAAAAAGTAATTGAATTTACTGTAATACCTCGGTTTACGAGCAAATTGGTGTACGAGCATGGAGGGTCAAATGGGTGTACGAGTATTGTATCGGTGTGCGAGAATTTTTTTCCCTCACCCACGCACATTTTTTGTGTGGAAAAGTCCTAACGCTCAGCATCGTCGTGCGCATTTTTACTGGAAATATCCTAATGACAGCCTCGTTAGCGGCTCCCCTGTGTGATACACCTCTGGATTATCACTTTGTTTTTTTGTTTTGTTTTTTTATAATAAATTCACTTATTTGCACTTGAATCCGTATTTTGTGTTTTCCCTTGCTTTCCCCGCTCCCCCCTCCTCTCGTCTCCTCCACGCACGCTGCTCAAACCTGAAGTGCATTACAGTAAATTATCAAGTATTTTTAGAATTTAATTGTCAATTATTAATTAGTATTTATATGAGATCTTAATGGTTATAATTTTAACTGTAATTAATAGGGTAAAACCCCCCCCAAAAAATTTAAATGGGCATTTATGGTCATGTGGAACGAATCAATTGATTTTTTGTGCATTTTTATGGGGAAAATTGTTTTGGTGTACGAGCATTTTGGGTTACGAGCTCGCTCTTGGAACGAATTAAACTCGTAAACCGAGGTATTACTGTAATTAATAATAATAAAACAAATAAAAATAAATTAAAATTAAAATATAATACAAAAACAATGTGAGAACTGCTGAACTAGAACAGGACCATTATGTACATAAGTGGGTGTAATAGGGTTCTGGATGGTTTTGGTCCCTTGACAAAAGAAGACATTAAGTCTCTCCAGATCTCAGCAGAGGAGGATTAAACAACACCACAAACCGCATTACCAGCTTCACGCATCACTAACCAGTGCTGCTTTATAAATAAATATTAATTAATAATAGTTTGAAGTCACTATTATGGAGATCAATGTCTACTAATACAATTTCATAAAATCTGCTTCGTTTTTGTATGAATAAAAAATATAAATTATAATACATTTAATAATACAATTACATAAACGTTATGTTTTACACCATTTTAATAATGTGAATAAATGTAATTCTCTATTCACACACTCGCAATACTATTATAGTATTTGTAGTTTTGAAGTAATGAAGTCTGACCTGAAAAAGTCTTCCTCTCCTCTTCTGATCCGTTCGATCTTGAGCTGCAAGTGAATCTTCTCTTCTATTTGTAGTGCAGGTTGTCGAAATGTTTTGAATTCCTAAAATTACCTGGCATACGATAGTGAAAGTATTTTAGTGTTTTCTTCTTTTGTGGTAATGGTCTTTCCAGCTGAGATTGACTCCTTTGCATATAGATTTGAATGTTTAATTTGTGCTATTTCTGTGTTCATATATATAATTATTTTTATTTATTTGTTTTAAAGAAAAACAAAATGGTAATCTTTTGTGAAATTGTCTAAATGTTTCGGAAGTTATGCATGAGTCTTATGCCTGAGGTACTTAAACCTAAGGAATGCTACTGTCTGCATTTAAAAGTGTCATAATGTTGACAATAGTGAAACAATAACAATAATGAAAGGGTTCGCTTGGCCATTGGTAATTATTATATTCTGATGTAAAACAGGCATGCTTTGTATTCATTTAAATGCTACACAATTAACTTACCCATTTGTGAATGTGACCCAATGTTTCCAGCTGAGATTAACTCTTTTGCATGTAGATTTGAATGTTTAATTTGTGCCATTTCTGTGTTTATAAATGTAATGAATGGGGGGTTAATGAAAAGAAAAACAAAATGTTTGCGATAAGCTTTTGTGAAAAGTATTTAAAGTATTTTTAAGTGGAATAAAATGTAGAGGAAGAACTTTCTGTATTTTGTCAATCTGGTAACTATTTCCTTATGTGTGTTTTCCCCCATACCATCTAGTCAGTCCTTTCAACGCTTTCATTTAGCAGGAAACACTGGATTGGAGTTGACCTGGCAGGTCTGATTTTAGGAGTTGTGATAAAACCTTATCATGCATTGAACAGACCAGGAAATGCTCTGAGAGAAACAATAATCTGATATATCAAGCATAGATCTGATCAATCCTGAATAATCCAATGGGCTCATCTAAACTACCCATTACTGGACAGTTTTAACTTCTAAGTGTTTAGGAATTAATGCGTGAGACTTATGCCTAAGGTAATTTTACCCAAGGATTGCTACAGTCTGCATTTAAACGTGTCATAATGTTAGAGTTTGCTGACAATAGTGAAACAATAACGAAAGGGCTCGCTGAACAATGCAATTGGCTTATTTCAGAGATCCAAACCTGGCCATACTCTGTGTAACGAATCATTGCTCAGGCTGGGATCCATTTGCATGCTTTTAATGATAATAAAGGATATTTATACAGGCAAGTTAAAACTGGAGCAGTACTGGCAGGGACAGGCAGAATCGTGGACAAGGAAACAGGCAGATAGGTCAGGATAGGCAGATTTCACTCACAGATCGTTACTCCAGGCAAGGGTCAAAGGCAGGCACAAAGGATCAGCAACAGGGAATCAGATAGAGATATAAACGCTCAGAAATGTTTACCAAGCCAGCACAAGACTTCACAATAAGAGGGTGCAGGATGGAGTGTTTTATAGTCCAGGTAAGTGGTATCAGCTGGAGCAGTAATCGGTCCAAGGAACGGACTTCTGAGAAAAGTAGTGTATGTGTGTGTGTAAGTATTCGGATGACGGCTCCCTCCGATGGCCAGAGAAAGGAACCACGGAGCTCATCTCTATGACACTCTGGTCCACTGGATTTCCTAGTGCAACAATTAGGATCGCAATTAACGATCAGTTGTTACAATTGGAGTGTGCAGGTGTACGATGCGGAGATACTCAGAGACAGAGTTGAAGCCGAACACAAATTTATTCATAAACAAAAGACTTTAAATACAAAAACAAAACAGCACTCTTCTGCAAAACCGATCAGAACTAAACACTGGAAACTTGAGACTAGACTGCATCCACAAACAACAGTGACAAACTTCATTAACAACTGACAACCACAAGGGAAATGGAAGAGTGATTTATACACAAGGGAATTACAAACACCTGGGAGACTAACGATCAGTGATTACATGACAGGCGCAGGGAATGAAACAATGACCCGATAGACAAGAAGTGAAACAATGACAAGACTGACAGGAAGTGACAAAGAAGACCCAGACAGACAGGAACACGTGTTATATCGGCTCATTGCAATTTTCCTGATCCTGAAGCTGCTCTCTCTGAACCTGCCTTGTATCTGTTGAAACCATTCAAAACTCAATACAGAACCTAAGCCTCTGTGATTAAACTACTCAAAACAATATTTGTATGGCCATTGGTAGTTATTACATTTTAATGTAAAACAGGTGTGTCATTTTTCTATTAATTTAAATGCTACACAACAATTAACGTACCCATGTTTGAATGTAAACATCTTTTGTGGTAATGTTTCCAGCTCATTGGAGCTGAGATTAACTATTTTGCATGTAGATTTGATTATTTAATATGTGCTATTTCTGATTTTATTTCTGAAATGATTTGTCTTTTGTTTGTTTTATGAAAAAAAATAGTTATGATAAACTTTTGTGAAAAGTATTTTCAACTGGAATAAAATGTAGAGGAAGAACTCAGTATTTTGTCAATCTGAAAACTATTTCCTTATGTGTTTTCCCCCATACCATCTAGTCAGACAAGTTCTCACGCAGCTCATTGCAGTTTGCCTGATCCTGAAGCTGCTCTCTCTGAACCTGCCTTGCATTTGTTGAAACCAATCAAAACTCTACACAAAACCTAAGTCTTTGTGACTAAACTACACAAAGCAATATTTGTGAGGCCATTGTTAATTATTACATTCTGATGTAAAACAGGCATGATTTATTCATTTAATTGTCACATGACACAATTAAATTTACCCATGTGTAAATATGAAGATATTTTGTGATAATGATGTTTCCAGCTGAGATGAACTCTTTTGCATGTAGATTTGAATGTTTAATTTGTGCCATTTCTGTCTTTATATATGTAATGATTTGGGGAGGGGGGTTAATGAAAAAAAAAATGTTTGTGATAAGCTTTTGTGAAAGAACGAGACGCTGCGTCTAGCACTGTGGGAACGCCCCTGCGTGAATGCGTCATGAAGCACCTATGTAATCTAGCCAATCGCGTGAGAGGACGTCAGAGCGGGTGACGTCACGAACCAGGAATCTATAAATGCATGCCCTGCCAAACAGCCAGTAGCTGAAAGTGCCTGAAGTAGATGCTGTTGACAGGCACGTAGGAGGTATGGCGAAGAGACGCAGCGTCTCGTTCCCTATTCAGGGAACTAAGGTTACATACGTAACCGAGACGTTCCCTTTCAAGGGAACTCGCGCTGCGTCTAGCACTGTGGGAACGATATACCAACGCTGCCATAGCGACAAGTGCATGTCAGATGTGATCACCCTCAGGAGAAGACACCTGGGCCCCAGGAGAGAAATCTAGGTCTAAGTTGTAGAGCCTAAAGAAGTGTGCGAACAGGAGAGAACAGCCTGCCGCATGACAAATATACCTCCTGACAGAAGGGCCTGAATGCTGGCCATACCCCTAGTGGAGAGAGCTTGGATTGACAAGGGTGCGGTCAACCCAGCTGACTTAAACTAGTGAGATAGCCTCGGCTAACCACTCACTCTGCTTGGACACGAGAGACCCCCATTTTGTTTTCGTTAGGGGGCCTAAACATACGAACAGTTGTTCAAACCTTTGTAAGCGTCCAATGCCCAAAGGGCAAGCATAATCCTGGCGTGTGCCACAGAGGAGACAGGATACTAGGGGGTTTATCCACCACCGACCACCCAAAGGGATGTGGAAGTAACGAACCAAATAAAACCCAGCAGTGAGCCGGCGTTGCAGGACATCCAGCGCTGTACCATCAGGGCAGCTAACTGGGTCCTGCAGCCGACCATCACATAAAGAAGCTTACTTCAGCATAGTCTCCTCATGGCGGGAGCTCTGGAGAAGATAATGGTCCCGACAACCTCAGTTGAAGGACCAGAGTTATGAGTTCGGCCCCCTCAGAGGCTGAACCACACTCAAACAATCTCCAGAACCCCTGGGAGCAGAGGGATCAGGGAATTCTTATGAGGTACCGACAAGCCTCAGCCAAGTCTGAGCCCAAGCATCCATTCCAGAGGAGCTGGATGAGAAAGAGACAGAGTGGACAGAGATGTATCTCGAGACGCCAACAAATCCACCTGTCTGTAACAACCACCTGAGGTGGGGTGATATTCCCTGGGCCTCGGCCCCTGCCTCGACAGGATGTCTGCTCCCAAAATGGTGGGAGCTCTGGAGTGGAGAACGGCCTGAGCAACCTCAGTTGAGAGACCGGACCTTATGAGCTGGGCCCCCTCGGAGGCCAAGCCCACACTTCCCACTGTTCTGAGCAGGGGTGCAGTATTAGACCCCTGCTTGGGACAGAAAGTCCCTCCTGATCGGAATCTCCCAGGGAGAGCCGTACGGGAGGGATACCTCATCCCGGTGAACTTCCAGAACTCCCGGGAGCAGAGCGATCGGGGAAAAACATACAGGGGGTAGCCTCGGCCACCCCTGAGACATAGCATCCAGTCCACCAGGAGCTGGATGAGACAGGGAGAACCAGAGTGGAGAGTGTGAAGTCTCTCAAGACGCAAACAGAACCACTTTGAGCCTGGCCAAATATCCCCCATGTCCGCTCCACCACCTTGGGGTGGAGCCTCCATTCCCCGGGCCTCAGCCCCTGTCTCGACAGGATGTCTGCTCCCAGATTGTGTCCCAGGGATGTTAACTGCCCTTGGCGACAGCAACCTCCCTTGGGACCACACATTGCCCATCCAGTGAGGGATGCATCCGTCGTAAGCACTCGGCGACGACAAGGAGCTCCCAACACGGGAGACTGGGCCAGAACCCGGGTTTCTCCCACATGTCTAAGGCACGAAGGCATAGCCGCGTGACCTTGATCACGTGAGACAGGTTGCCCCTCAGGGAAACCCCCAGGTCTTGAGCCACCACTGTAGAGGTCTAATGTACAGCAGGCCAAAAGGTGGGCCGTTGGACGCTACTGTCACCAGACCTAACAGTGAGTGACTGCCTCGAAATATATTTGGCAGAAGTCCCCACGCTGCCAAGAAAAACGACAAAGGGAACCAGCCCCTCGGGACTGGCCTCTAGTGTCGTACGAGCGGTCAGCTCAGTGCCCTGAAGCGGCGAACCGGCAGGGAACAACCGAACTGATGGCTCAAGGACCCTCCTCGGAGGGGCAAACATCCCGGTGCCGCAATTTTTCCGGGCGGACACTGGGAACAAGTTTGCTGGGGGCCGCTGCGCCCTGAAACACACGAGGTGGCAGGGTCAGCAAGACGGCCCCCCCCCCCCGAGGTGCATCGAGAAAGGACGGGCACCGTAGACAGAGGTGAACACCGCCAAGACTCAATGGGGCCAGAAAAACTACCAAGGGAACCCGTCTCTCGAGACGAGTCTCTGGTATTTCCTGAGCAACCAGCTCAGTGCCCTGAAGCGGCGAACCGGCAGGGAACAACTAAACTGGCGGCTCTAGGACCCTCCTTGGAGGGCGCGAACATCCCAGTGCCGCAACGTTTCCGGGCGGACACTGGGAAACAGGCTCGCTGGGGGGCGCTGCGCCCTGAAGCACACGAAGTGGCAGGGTTAGCAAGACGGCCCCCGGAGGGGCATCGAGGAGGGACGGGCACCGTAGGCAGAGGCGAACTCCGCCCGGCCTCGATGGGGACAGCCCCTACATGTTTGTGAGCAGGACCCACTAAGAAAATTCAGCAGAAGTATCACACGCTGCTTTCCTTTTCCTTTATTCTCTGGTGTTTCCCGAGCAACCAGCTCGGTGCCCTGAAGCGGCGAACCGGCAGGGAACAACGGAACTGATTGCTCTAGGACCCTCTTTGGAGGGAGCGAGCATCCTGGTGCCGCAACGTTTCTGGGCGGACACTGGGAACAAGCTCGCTGGGGGCCGCTGCGCCCTGAAGCAAACAAGGTGGCAGGGTTAGCGAGACAGCCCCCTGAGGACATCGAGGGAGGATGGACACCGTAAGCGGAGGTAAACACCACCTTGCCTCGATGGAGACAGTCCTCAGCAGCCCCCCCTAGTATAGAACAGTAAAATAACAGCTTAGAAGCCGGACTCATTATCTGGGAGGGGCCCTCTACCCAGGCAGATTTACACTCCCTGTTCCATAACCAGAGCCTGCTCGGGGGTCGCCACTACGGGCAGAACCCCCGTTGTGAGCAGGACCCACTGAGAATATTTAGCAGAAGTATCACACGCTGCCAGAAACTCTACTAAGGGAACCAGTCTCTCGAGACTAGTCTCTGGTGTTTCTTGAGCAACCAGCTCGGAGGCCTGAGGCGGTGAACCGGCAGGAAACAACCGAACTTATGGCTCTAGGACCCTCCTTGGAGGGACCGCAAATGAGTTGTAAACCGTCTCGCTGGGGACTGCCCTCAAGGACCTGACGCTAATGACACCAAGTCTGATATTTATTTATTTATTTTCACAGTGTGAGGAGCTGAAATTCCTGGGACTGCTCCCGCTCAGCAGCCCCTGAGACCTGAGTGTGTGTGTGTGGGGGGGGGGGGGGGGGGACTTCGCAAGCACCCGTATCTCAGTCTCTGAGACCGCAACGTCCAACTCCTCAGAGCTGGATGACTGCAACCCTGGCGCCTCCCTCCTGGGTGGAAGTACCACAAAACATGCTTCCAGCCCCAGGGAGAGCCATTAGATCTGAGTAATGGAAAAAGAGATGAGGAAAACCTGTCTCTAAGCCGAACTACAGATCTTCCATCAAATAATAAATATATATATATATACATATACATATACATATATGTGTATATACACACACACATTCATTCATTCATCGCATATATGGAAAGCTGGTTTTCATTTCTCTTCTTTGTTATATATACATATATCTGAGAAAAACCTGTTCTCTGCTGGCCAGAGTGTACTTCAGTTTAAACCTGGCAGCATAGAAAATGATCTAAATCAGCTCCTTCATATTATTAGTTCGTGTTGGAGAACTCTAGATCCTCTTAATTATATAACAATATATACAGACACACATTCTATGTATTACATGTAGTTTTATGCATGTATGTGTACATCTTTAACGATCCAGATCAGCGTTGAGCATAAGCAGGACCGTCAAAGTTTATGCTGACAACATCCAGTCCCTATTGCCGTTAGAACTGGATTGCTGCAGCGCTGGTGCTTCTCCATAGGCGGAAGAAACCGCATAGCGTGCTTCCAACCTGAGAGAAAGCACTGGATCAAACGGGTGAGGGCAGAGAAAGGGCGGCGCCCGTCTCAAACCCCTCCGACAGATCCATTTGCGATCCCTACGTTCTGAAACAACGCTGAGCCTCAGCTGCAGCGGGAACAGAGCTGCGAGGACCGCGAGCCCGAGCGCTCTCCTCAAAGAGCGGCAGGCGCGTGTGGAGTGTTTCCAGCGCGTAGCTGTCATGGTAACACACAGACATCACCCTCGAGTGCTGTCTGCGCCGCTCCACATTCAAACAAGCACACCAAACACATGCGTGTCCCCACCCGAGATTGCGAGGGCAGGGACAAACACATGCCTAGTATACTCTGTTCTCCATATACTCTCACTTTTAGTTGGTAGACAAACAACAATAAATATGACAGACAGATCACATATAGCGCTACTGAAGGCACAAGAGCTACTGGCTGTTTGGCAGGGCATGCATTTATAGATTCCTGGTTCGTGACGTCACCCGCTCTGACGTCCTCTCACGCGATTGGCTAGATTACATAGGTGCTTCATGACGCATTCACGCAGGGGCGTTCCCACAGTGCTAGACGCAGCGCGAGTTCCCTTGAAAGGGAACTTTCAGTATTTTGTCAATCTGAAAACTATTTCCTTATGTGTGTTTTTCCCCATATCATCTAGTCAGACACATTCTCATATACTGGTATAAACCTGATGCAGTTTGGAACTGTATATAGTGAGCCTAATTAATCTGAATGTATAGATTTAATTGTCTTAACTATGGCAGCTTTTAGGTAAATGATGAGTCACGCAATGGCCATAGTCCTCCGTCCTAATCTAGCCTGTAGAAGCATCACCTCACTAGAGGCTTTTGGGGTCCTTTCAATGCTTTCATTTAGCAGGAAACACTGGATTGGAGTTGACCTGGCAGGTCTGATTTTAGGAGTTGTGATAAAACCTTATCATGCATTGAACAGACCAGGAAATGCTCTGATAGAAACAATAATCTGATATATCAAGCATAGATCTGATCAATCCTGAATAATCCAATGGGCTCATCTAAACTACCAATTACTGGACAGTTTTAACTTCTAAGTGTTTAGGAATTAATGCGTGAGACTTATGCCTAAGGTAATTTTACCCAAGGATTGCTACAGTTTGCATTTGAACGTGTCATAATGTTAGAGTTTGCTGACAATAGTGAAACAATAACGAAAGGGCTCGCTGAACAATACAATTGGCTTATTTCAGAGATCCAAACCTGGCCATACTCTGTGTAACGAATCATTGCTCAGGCTGGGACCCATTTGCATGCTTTTAATGATAATAAAGGATATTTATACAGGCAAGTTAAAACTGGAGCAGTACTGGCAGGGACAGGCAGAATTGTGGACAAGGAAACAGGCAGATAGGTCAGGATAGGCAGATTTCACTCACAGATCGTTACTCCAGGCAAGGGTCAAAGGCAGGCACAAAGGATCAGCAACAGGGAATCAGATAGAGATATAAACGCTCAGAAATGTTTACCAAGGCAGCACAAGACTTCATGATAAGAGGATAGAGTCTTTTATAGTCTGGTTGATGGAGTAAACTACTCTAAACAATATTTGTATGGCCATTAGTAATTACTACATTCTAATGTAAAACAGGTGTGTAATTTTTAAATGCTACACAACAATTAACTTACCCATTGTCACGGAATGACGGCGCAGATGAAGATGAAGATGAGAATCCAATGAAACTTTAATAATAAATGCAGAGTGACGTAACAGTAGTTCATACAGGACAAGTGTTCACCACAAACTTGTAGCATACACAAACAACTACCGACAACAGAAAGGTGGAGAAGGAGAACTAAATATACTAGTGATAATGAACAAAAGACAAACATCTGTGATGATTAGTGACTATGATAACTGATGGGTGACAGAAAGATCTAGAACAAAATGAACATGTGACTGAAAAAAGGCAAAATAAGAGTCCAGGTTTAGTGAAGACGTGAGATTACATTACCCCCCCGCGGAAGGCGCGACCCCGTGCCGAAGAGAGACCAAAACAGGGGGGGGGGGGGGGGGGGGGGGGGGGGTGTTGGGCACCCTGGAGACTGGGGTGTCCAGAATCAGGGAGGTCTCCAGGGTGGTGCCGGAGGATCAGGGGCCCTAGATGGCATAGCTCTCCTTGGAGGTGTTGGAGGATCAGGAGTCCAGGGTGGCACTGCCTTCCATGGTGGCGCCTGAGGAATAGGGGTCCAGGGCGGCACAGCCTTCCATGGCGGCACCTGAGATTAGATTAGATTAGATTAGATTCAACTTTATTGTCACTACACAAGTACAGGTACAAGGCAACGAAATGCAGTTTAGGTCTAACCAGAAGTGCAATAGCAGCAAGGATTAGGATTAGGGGTCCAGGGCGGCACAGCCTTCCATGGCGGCGCCGGAGGATACGGGAGCCAGGTTTGCCCAGGAGGCTCCGCCTCCTCTGTCCCACCCGCCCTCGCGCAGGTACTATGGCCCCCCCCAAAAAAAAATATTTAGGACAAGTCCCCAGATGGTGGATGGGAGGAGTCTTGAGCGGTTGAAGGGCGAGGTGAGCTGGAGGAGACGGCAGGTCGAGGAGCACTGGAGGGACTGGCAGGGCGAGGAGCTCGGAAGACGTAGGCAGGGTGAGGTGCTCTGGAGGGTCTGGCAGGGCAAGGAGCTCTGGAGGGTCTGGCAGGGCCGGCGGTTCAGGCCACGGGAGGTCCGGGTCTGGCAGGGCTGGCGGTTCAGGCCACGGGAGGTCCGGGTCTGGCAGGGCTGGCGTTTCAGGCCACGGGAGGTCCGGGTCTGGCAGGGCCAGCGGTTCAGGCCACGGGATGTCTGGGTCTGGCAGGGCCGGCGGTTCAGGCTCTGGCTGAATCTCGGGCACTGGCTCTGGCGGGCGGATCACGGGCGCTGGCTCTGACGAGCGGCAGGCGTGGGCGCTGGCTGACGAGCGGCAGGCGTGGGCGCTGGCTGACGAGCGGCAGGCTCAGGAGGAGAGACTGGATGGACTGGCGGTCTGGACCGGGGGTATTCGCTCTCCAGACACCTAATTATGGCCTCCTGCCAGCGAAGTCCTGTGGTGTCTGGGAGTTTCCTCTTTTGGTGGTAATTCGCCCCGATCCAGTACAGCGAATTCAGCGTTGCGTCATCAAAAGGTGACAATGCGGCGAGCGCGCTGAACTCCATAGAGAACTTCAGAAAGTCTGTGTTTCTATGGGCGATGGTAATAAACTCCAGTCGATAATCCATATTCCTTTTCTTTCCTTTCAAAAAGTCGTTCTGGGTTGACTAAACCCGGTCGGTAGTTCTGTCACGGAATGACGGCGCAGACGAAGATGAAGATGAGAATCCAATGAAACTTTAATAATAAATGCAGAGTGACGTAACAGTAGTGCATACAGGACAAGTGTTCACCACAAACTTGTAGCATACACAAACAACTACCGACAACAGAAAGGTGGAGAAGGAGAACTAAATATACTAGTGATAATGAACGAAAGACAAACACCTGTGATGATTAGTGACTATGAAAACTGATGGGTGACAGAAAGATCTAGAACAAAATGAACATGTGACTAAAAAAAGGCAAAATAAGAGTCCAGGTTTAGTGAAGACGTGACACCCATGTGTGAATGTGAAAAATTTTTCTGGTAATGGTCCCAGCTGATTGGAGCTGAGATTAACTATTTTGCATGTAGATTTGAATGTTGTTTTAATGAAAATAAAAACAAAATGGTTATGATAAGCTTTTGTGAGAAGTATTTTCAACTGGAATAAAATGCAGAGGAAGAACTTTCAGTATTTTGTCAATCTGAAAACTATTTCCTTATGTGTTTTCCCCCATACCATCTAGTCAGACAAGTTCTCACGCAGCTCATTGCAGTTTGCCTTATCCTGAAACTGCTCTCTCTGAACCTGCCTTGCATTTGTTGAAACCAATCAAAACTCTACACAAAACCTAAGCCTTTGTGACTAAACTACACAAAGCAATATTTGTGAGGCCATTGTTAATTTTTACATTCTGATGTAAAACTGGCATGATTTATTCATTTAATTGTCACACGACACAATTAATTTACCCATGTGTGAATGTGAACATGACTCACAAGTAAAAGGGAGTTCTGTAACTTAGCTTAATGTATGTGAACAGAAAAAGCATTTTTAGGTATTTGATATTATCTAGGATAAAGCATATTACAATTATAATGTAAGAAATGCTCTGTTCCACTGAAGTTCCACTGAAAAAAATACTGGTAACAATGAAGTTCCATCATATTTTATTAGCATTAAGATAAAAAAAATCTATGCTCTACATTTGTAAATATTGTAGATATTTATTTTTGCATTCAGAAAGTAACATGTTAGTTGTTTAACTGTTTAATAGAAACTCAACAGAAATCATGTCTTACTACGGACAGCTAATCTGCACCTTTACCTTTGGGCCTGATTCGAGACGCTCAGACTCTACACTGGGCCTGACCAGAGACACTCTTTTTATTCAGGCAACTTCAAGAGTAACCACCATCTCACATCACTTCAGAAACTAAAGATGCTGAATGCAGTAATGTAGAAATCAGAGGTTACCTGATTGTGCCAGTATCATTGCTTTATTGTACAGACCTCTGATCTAAATGGTGTTGGCTGGTAGTAGTCTATACAGGTCACAGAGTGTCAAAATGATTTATGATGACATTTGATCTTGATGACCCTTGCCCTTGACCACCCATGTTGTGCTCACCTATGTGAATGTGAACTTGTATAATCTCCGGGGAAGAATATGCCCTATGACCTAAGACCTTTTCATATTTGGAATACAGACATTGTCCTATGACCTTTGGTTTCCTCTGGGAGTTCATTTGTCCTAACCCTATCTATGTTTGAATTTTGAGAACGGATTTTTGAGTTTCCCATGTTGGTTTTTAATCTCTGATATCAGGTCTCATCTGTAGAGGATGTATTGGCAACCGCATTCCACCGTGTGCTTATAAAAACAGATCCTGGCCATTCTGTAAAATCAGAAGAGAGCTGTGATACACGCGGTGATGGATGGTTCATACTCACCTAAAACACCTGATAGAGGCTGGGATGAGGAGATGATGGAAATTCTGAATTTGGCACAGAGAAAACCACTAGGGCACATCTGTTTGACATAATTTCTCCATGAAAATATAGACTGTGTGAGAGATGAATATTTGTTGAATAGTATATTAACCAATAGTAATATGTTGTTACATATTTCATAAGACAACTCGCGTCATTACACTCTGACAGCGTTGGTGAATTTACACCAGGAGAGGACCCCAGCCTTGTCTTTCAAATACAAAATTAGCCACGTGTTTTCCATTTTTATAACAAGTTTCAAAATCGCAGAAAATGTATTTCGTGATAAGATCCTTGGGCCGATTGGGGTTATGAAGCACCAATATAACCACCGACCCAGTAGATCTTTGCCACAATGGACAGATCGGACAGGAGCACATTTGTGTTGAGGTCTCTTGCCGTAACCTATAACGTCATACCGTCTGTTACATTGTTTGCAAAATTTCTTAAAAGAACATTGCACGCTGGTCTTTCCTTACAAGGGCCAGGTTTTTAATGTATCTCGTAGTAGTAGCTCGAATTACAATAGCGTAAACAGTCGTGGCAATGAACGGTTGTTTTAGGAAATCTGTAACAATCTGCGTCAAAACATACTTTGCAGTTGTTTACAATGGGGATCGCTGCGGTCTGTGTACCCTTTATAAAAATATTCGCACATGTATGTCGACCCGATAAACGCAGTCAAATTCAATATCATATAGTAATGATCTTTGTACAGATAGACATACCATTTTTATGAGTTTCATCAACGTTTCTAACGCCCCAGCGCATGTCCTGTAAAAAAACAAATATTTTGATGTCTAGGAGACATTAAAATGCTGCTATACCATTAAAACCGATCTTTTATTGGACCGAGAAATAATTTAACAAAATAACTTTACATCCTACACAATACTAAACAAATCAAAACAAAAACTAACATATAAATACACCAAATATGAAAAAAAAGTAAAGAAAAAAAAAGTAATGAAATACCATAAAATGCACAGCCCAAGAAATCAATCTACAAAAACAAACATATCTAATCTAATCTTTTTTCTTTTGATCACTTGGTCAAGGGCCAAATCTGTCAGTTTTTGATGATGTCGACCACCTCCTTGTCTGTTCATGGTAATGGCTGCCCTTATCTCTATCACATCGTCTGACAATAACCGATCGTTGCTCTGTAGAATTTTTTCAAATTGGCAAAAACATTAACTTCGTAATAATTACAGGGTTTAAAACAACCTTAACGGGCGATTTAAGAGTGGGGGACCTTAAGGTCATATTGATCATGCTAGTAGGCCCATTCGTGCCAAAGTTAGCAACCATTACTGTTTCACTCAGAGCTTCTAGCAAAAAAAGTTTATCTGTCTCAGGTCTTTCTCAATTCCACACTGTTGAAATGTCTCTGTAAAACTTTATACCCATTTACAGTCCCGCTCTCACAAAACAACAACAACAACAACAGCAACAAACTTTATTTATAAAGCACTGTAAAAACTACCAAAGTAGACCAAAGTGCTGTACAGAAGAAAAAATAAATAAAAATACATTAAAAAAAAATCACAAAATGTCAACTTCAAATGTTAAAAGCCAATGTAAAAAGGTGGGTTTTTAGAAGAGATTTAAAATGCGACATTGAGGTGGCCTGTCTAATGTGCAGTGGCAGGTCATTCCACATTTTTGGTGCTGCCGCCGCAAAAGCACAATCCCCTCTTAGTTTTCGCCTTGTTTTGGGCACTTTCAGGAGCAGTTGATCAGCTGACCTGAGAGAACGGGTGGGTGTGTAAGGAACAAGTAGCTCAGATATGTATGGTGGGGCAAGACCATTTAGAGATTTAAAAACAAATAAAATAATTTTAAAATGAATCCTGAACTGTTCTGGCAGCCAGTGTAAGGAGGCTAAAACGGGGGAAACATGCTCATGTTTACGAGCTCCCGTAACCAGACGAGCTGCAGCGTTCTGAACTAATTGCAAACGGGCAACAGAAGACCCACTGACCCCCACATACAGAGCATTACAGTAATCCAGCCGGGTAGTAACAAAGGCGTGCATCACTGTCTCAAAATGTTGCCTTTGATGAAATGGCTTTATTTTGGCCAAGTGTCTTAATTGGAAAAAACTCGACTTAACCACAGCCCTGATCTGACTGTCGAGCTTAAGGTCAGAGTCCATTTTAACCCCTAAATTTGTGATGGTGGGCTTGATGTACTGAGCCAAAGCACCCAAATCAGCAGAATGGGTCAGAGTGGTGTCACCAAAAATCATTACTTCCGTTTTGTTTGCATTAACACTTAAAAGATTTACAGCCATCCAGGCCTTTATATCCTCAAGACACTCCAACAGCGGACCAACAGTGTCATTCTTTTTGACAGGCACGTAGATTTGACTATCATCCGCATAAAAGTGAAATGACATGCCATGCTTCCTAATTATTGAGCCAAGAGGCAGCAAGTGAAGAGAGAAGAGTAGAGGGCCTAAAACTGACCCCTGCGGGACTCCACGAGAGAGGGGTGCAGAGGAGGACTCAAAGTACCCGTAACTAACACAGAAAGTCCTCCCTTCCAAATAGGACCTGAACCATTGAAGAGCAATGCCCTTTATGCCCACCCAGCTCTCCAAACGAGAGATCAGAATTTCATGGTCCACAGTGTCAAATGCAGCAGTTAAATCGAGAAGCACAAGAACTACGCACTCTCCACCATCAGTTTCTATGTAAATATCATTAAAAACCTTAAGAAGAGCAGATTCTGTGCTGTGAAGAGATTTAAAACCAGACTGGAAAACTTCAAGAATATTGTGGTCTTTTAAAAAAGCCATTAATTGGCTGCAAACAATTATTTCTAAAACTTTAGAAATAAAAGGACGTTTTGAAATGGGCCTGAAATTTGACAAATTTGCATGATCCAGACCTGACTTTTTGATCAGGGGATGCACTATTGCATGTTTAAAACTCTCAGGGACCACACCTGAGGATAGACTGCTGTTTACAATTTCAAGAACAGTCGGGCCTAGAGTGGAAAAAACCTCCTTGAACAATCGAGCAGGGACAGCATCACATGGAGAACCTGAGGGCTTTAGCTTACTAACATTTTCATGTAACATAGACAAAGTCACAGGCTCAAATTGATCAAAGATAACAGTGCAGAGAACAGAGACTGAGGGGTCGTAAGCAGATGGTGGAATTAGAGCCCTAGTGGACGAGACCTTATTATTAAAAAAGGTGAGAAAGTCTTCACAGACAGCCGGGGAGGCATAAAAAAAAAACAGATTGTGGAACATTAAGAACTGAACCTATAGTTTTAAATAAAACACGGGGCTTATTACAATTTGACAGAAGAATCAATGACGATCAATGTCGATGTGACTGGGTTTCGATGTACCTGTGGGGATTTCTGTGTTGCTGGTTGATCATCACCTGTAGGCGGTGCAGTTCGGCTAGTCGATGGTTGTTCAGGACCTGATGATATAAAATACCTCTTAAACTATGAATCTCCTTGTCCTGTGCATCTTATCTGTCACAAATCAAGTTGAAGTACACACTCTCTGTGCTGCACACCCAATCTGTTTTGAACCTCATCCTCTGTTTATCTAATCTGATAACGAACACATGAATCAGTGATCTATTTCCTATCAACTCTTCATCGCGATGATCCTCCGGCAGCGATTCTTCTTCTTCCGCTGGTTGCAAAAAAGGATACAGAGTTTGTCTTCCTCTCACTGATATCCCGCTGCCTTAATCACGCATCCATGACGAAAGTTCCCCAAGCATTCAATTGAGAGTCCAGCTCATCAAGCTCCCCTATCTTCCCTGTCTGAATAAGAAACAGCAAAACTCAAATTAAAAGTGACCTGCTACAGAAAAGATTTAAAGTTATGAAACTGAAAGTATAATTCTCTAATTGACCAACTAATTCTCTACTTTACCATCGTCGGACTCATCTGCGTTTATCACAGGAACAGATACTACAAGATAAAAAATATGATATATTTACAATTTTGTAAACATAACATTGTAAAATATTTATAAAACGTAAAGTATAAAGAAGTATTCAGCTATGATCTTACATAGATCAATGGCATCAAATGCATTCTGCTCCACGTTAGAACCTAATACCTGTTACGAGTAAAATTAAATTTTGAATTCTTGATATTCAGTGACAGTAATTAATAGTTATTATTTCTCCCCTCATCAACTCCGTATACAATAGAGGTTTAATGAGCGAATATTAGTAGAGCTATCCGTGTAATCTCACAAAGAGACATCGAGAGATGGACTAGTAACGTATTCACGAGGCTGTGGGCTTTTGTGCCCACGGCAGCGATGGAGAAACTATATAGTTTTAAAGCACTGAATTATTGGGTCCTTCTAACTGATAGACACATATATCTTGGCGATATCTGCTGGACAAAACTGTAATTGCTGTAAAAGCTTGTAAAATCATGAACTGATTCAATATGTATCTTAAATGCAATGCAAGTCGCTTTGGATAAAAGCGTCTGCCAAATGCATAAATGTAAATGTAAAAAATGCGTTGCGGGAGGTCCTCTGCACTCCCTTTCCTAGACCTACAAGGACACCAGCATGTATGCACAGGGAAAGACCCACCTCTCAAGGCGGTTCTGCCATATTCGGTCTAGTCATTTCTTTTTGTGGCAGAGTTCTGACACTACCGTTATGTCTCGAGCTTTGTGTGTGTGCGCTTCGAGTTGCTTGCACGCTTGTCTGTGTAAGGTGTGCAGGTTACAGTGTCCGATCCCCAATGTCTTGTCTAATTTCGGTTTGTGTCGGGGTTCGGACATTCATGACCCGTGTGTTCGTCCTTGTTGTGAGGGCACAAGAACAGGTTTTGTGAGTGGGCACGGTTTTGGGCTTGCTTGATTCTGCGTCCTCTCGTGTCTGTGTGCAGTGTTGTAAGCACGCGGTTTGTGTTTACATTCGGCCGCGTGTTTTCATGTCATGTTTTGGTGTTGCGCTCGCAGTTTGGTTGTCACCAGCTGCATGTCGTCTATTGTCTTAATGTGAACACGCAGCGATCCGCATCTGCATTGGCTGCGTGTTCGTGTTTAGTCTTTGTGTTCTCCTCGCTCCTTGTCATTAGTTAGATTTGCCCCAGCTTTTTTCCCTCGTTACCTTCCCCATGTGCTCCCTATATATTACCTCTGTGTTTGCTGTCTTGTGCTGGTTTGTCATTGTATTTTGGTGGTGTTGTTGTTGCCGGTCTTGTTCCTGTTCTGTATTTTTCCTGTTCCCTCGGGGTGGTTTTTGTTGTGTTTTTGTTTTATTTTCTTGTTTAATAAACATCCCCATTATCTGGACTACTGAGTCCTCACTCATCCTTCTACACACCTGACACGCTTGTCCTTTTATAGCGGTGGTGGTAAGGGTTCTTAGGAGTCAGGTGTGCCTTACCACATGCTGCCAATCCTCATAATTATCATGCTCTTCCTCTTTTCACATCCACTTCATTCAGGAGCCTGGCGAGGGGTGGTACTGATAATAAGGGGGAAAGCCATTCCAACACATTTTAAATGTTTATAGGATGCTCCAAGAAGGTTGTTCTAAAAATGTTTTCTCTTAACATTGAGTACAACTAAAAACCTTAATTAAAAAAAAACTTCTACAAACAATGTATAAATAACATTGTTGTTCTAACCTTTTGAGAACATTGAAGAACAGATGACCTTTAGTTTTGTTGATATCTTGTTGATAATGTTAGCCAAAGTAATGCAAACGTTCCCTGATAGCTGGGTGAGTATGTGAAGTATGTTAGGTATAATATTTAATGAAATGTATTTAAGAAAAACATTACTTTCTCAAGAGCATTTCTCATTTATGTTAAAGAAAAGCGAAACACTTAATATAAATTCCACTTGAGCTATATACATTTTGTTTTAAATTGAAATACGGTCACAATTGATCCAGTGATGGAGAGCCAAAGTTGAGAACCCATGTACAGTTTATTATCCTTCAGAAAAAAAACAAAACAAAAAAACTAACTTGACTAACAACAAACTTAATCAGGTATGCAGTGTAAAGCAAAAAATACTGTACAAAAATCACAGTACCTTACTGGCAGTTTTCGTTGTAAACTGTGCATTAAATAAATGATGAATCTGGATGATTCTCTTTCTGTATTTCTCAAGTTGTAAGTCGCTTTTGATAAATGTCCGCTAAATGAATAAATGTAAATGTAAATATTGTAAATAAAAATAATTTAACTAAATGATTCCCTGTAATGTACAGTATGTTACTGTAAAACCATGCATTGAATTAAGAAGAAGAAGAAGAAGAAGAAATGTTACATTTATATAGCGCTTTTCCAGAGCTCAAAGCGCTTTACATAGTAGGGGGGGAATCTCCTCAACCTAATTAATGTGTAATGTGACTTAGATACACTGTCTAAATCCAGCAGGTTTTCAGTGAAGGTGGAGGCAAATTTAAGTGTGTGTGTGAGCCAGCAGGGATGGATAGAGTACTGAAACAATGTATTCAAATTCACCATTAGTTTCTAAAAAACATGAAGTGTGAGTAGAGTAAACATCACATGTCCAAAAAAAAAAACCTTCGGTATTTGAGTAAGAGTAAAAGAGTAGCTTACTCATACCTCCCTAATAATAAACACTGCACAGCAGTTTAAAAATGTAGAAAACCGTGTACAGACTACAATTCACATTATATTGTTGTTTGTCAGAAATAATACAATATTTATAGAAAACAAGTTAGGGACTGGCAACTTGAAATACTATTAAAGATGAAAGGTTTTCAGTACACTCATCATCATGTAAGTCAATGTATGATAAAAAAAGATTTAAAGTCAGTTGTAAGGCCTTAATAAACACTGAGCAAGCTATTGTTGCATGTAAAATAACAATGCTCAGAACAGTGCAAAGGATACAAAAACATTTTGAAACTTTAGAAGTCAATTATCTACACAGCTATATTTACTCAAATTGTTATACTAATCTGTAAGGAAAATCTTAACTAAATATGGAAATATTTCTGGAGAAACGTACGGGCCACAGCAGTCGTTGAAAATATAAGCTGCTCTATAGGCGCATCCACAACTGACTGAATCGTGTGAGGGAGAGACAGGAGTGAAAAATTTGCTTTAAGTAAACAAATGGGTGTGGGAATACATTGCATTAAGAACGTGGCACTTGCTAAAATTATTAACATTGAATGGAATACCTGCAGGCCAGCATATATATAGATCATTTAGTAGGCAGAAATCCAACATTTACCATAACATGTCCTCAAATTAGAGGAAGATGATGATATGTCAATTGAATTGATGCTTGAAGGAGCATCCATCCTTCAATTGATTCTTTACAGCTTTTGCTTCTACAGCACCCATGATTAACAGCAGTTAACAGTTTGAAACATCTGCTGTGGTGAAAGAGCGATTTCATTTGACGAGAGTCAGGAGACCAGTTACTCTCTACCCATCTAATCCACATTTATGGATAAAAATAAAATAAAACAAGAATGTAATAACCACAAACGGAAAATAGTAGTACAGATCCACTTAAAAATGAACTCAAAAGTACACAATTTCTGATGATAAAAAAATCTTAATTGCAGTAACGCATTTATAATTTCAATTTACACCCCTGTCAGTCAGTGTGTGAGTGCTGTATAATGTGACACAGAGACATTGAAGCATTGTCACAAAGTCTAAATCCAGCACAGAGTGGTTCAGTAAATGTGGAGGTGAATGTGTGCAAGTGTGTGAGTGTGTGTGTGTCAGTGATGCTATAGAAGGACAGAATGCCGGCTGACACATCCACAAACACTCCTACTCTCTTACATGATCCTGAATCAGAAGATATGGCAGTTTTTTCCTTATTGTGATAGGCAGTGAAAGTGTGACCAGAGCAGTCAAGATCCCACGACTTCTCATTATATCCAAACCCACAGTCAAACCTCCATCCTGTCCTCTTGATTCCTTTATATGCCACTGATATTTCAGCTTTTCCACTCCATTCAACCTCCCAATAACAACGTCCAGTTAGACTCTCTCTACACAGAACTTGATAATTATGCCCATCAAATCTCTCAGGATGATCAGGATACGACTGATTCACTCCCACATGCGTCACCTTTCTGTTCTCCTCAGACAGAACGAGTTGATTGTGTGCTGTGTTTGGATCCAGTGTGAGATCACAGGCGTCTGAACACAACAAACACACATTACAAGACCAATATTTACAACAGCAAACAACACTAAAACTGTGTTTGTGGACTTACATTTTTGGATTCCTGCTGTAATCCTGAACTCTCCTCCATGATCCACACTAGAAAGCACAGGTTTCACTTTATTAGCGAGGATATTGCATAGACTTCCAATAATAATAATAATTTTATGTCAGGTTCATGATATCACCCTTAAACAAGCTAACATAACTTTGGCTAATGTTTAATAAGCACACAAAATATGTTTTTATGATATCTGAACATTTTCAGTCCTTCCATTAACAGTCTACACAACTAACACTTTTACAAATGCATAAAGAAATGGTCAAACTAATCCATATTAATTTCTCGTCTGAGCTTCAGCGAAAACTAATGAGGTTTATTCCTGCGTTTGCTATTTTGGATCAGTGTCTTATTTTCTCTTGTCTCGAGTCAAGTCCACTCTGTTTTGAGCTGATTCACTACATGGGGTATGTTTACAACCGTGGAGAGGAGGGTGGTCTTCATCCTCTTGGCCCTTCCCCCATTTTTCTCATAAACTGCCAAGTCCCTAGTCCTCTGAAAACCTCTTCGAGGAGAGGAAGGAGAGAAAAGGACTCCTTGCATAAGTCCCAGGTCTGTCGAGATGTTGCAGGATATAATGCAGTCCCATGTTGACTGCATCATCCACAGACCTGTTTGCTCTGTAGGCAAATTGAAGAGGATCCAGCAAGGGTCCAGTTATGTCCTTCTGGTGGGCCAGAACCAGTCTTTCAAATGACTTCATGACCACAGTATCCGTGAGCTCGTCCAGATCAGTGGTAGCAGCTTAAAAAACATTCCAATCCGTGCAGTCAAAGCATGCTTTTAGATCTTGCTCTGCTTCTTTAGTCCATCTTTTTACAGTCTTTTTTTCAGGTTTAGCTGATTTCAGTTTCTGCCTGTGTGTGTCAGGGTTTTGTAAGAGAGAGGACCCAAACGCAGAATGACAAGTGAAGGGGTTTTATTAACACGATTGAAGACAAGACACAATGGGATAGTGAGGCATGAAGGTTCAAAAGGCAGGGCTGGGTAGACACTGAGACGGGTAGGGCAGGACGAGTACCGAGACCAGACGACAGACTGACGGGTTAGGAGAGGCAGCACCAACTGGGAGACCAAGCAAGAGCACGCCAGGCCACAAACTCTGACTAGATCCCAGACAAGCTGCCAGGTAGAGTAGGAGGTCTCAGGGTGCAGGACAGGGCAGGAACAGACACCACTCACAACAAACAGACAACAAAGCAAGACAAGAGAGATATTATAAAAGACACATGTTGTAACATCAAACTGGAAGCAACTAATATGGAAACAGAGTACAAAATAAACAACGACCTTGAAAACAGAAGACTAAACAAAAGATCTTTGCAGGAAGAATATAAGTTAATCAATAGCTCAAAAGAAAAGAACAAAGAGATCAACAAAAGGCAAAACTAGCTAGAACAAGGCTAGAGAAAACATCTAAATAATTGTAAGGAAACACTAGATCTAGAGACAGGGAAA
The DNA here is from genome assembly GCA_037043235.1 of Rhodeus uyekii. Lineage (NCBI taxonomy): Eukaryota > Metazoa > Chordata > Actinopteri > Cypriniformes > Acheilognathidae > Rhodeus > Rhodeus uyekii. Next base: position 956,250 of record JAWRVZ010000219.1, on the reverse strand, counting down.
TATTCACAACTAGACAAGACTATAGACTGAAAACAGATTCTAGTAAGCAAACAAGACCATACCATGAAGTACACAATACGAACCAGCAAGGACATGAGGGAAAGGAGCTCAATATAAAGGGAGCAGAGCACATGAGGGACAGGTGAAAACACTCAGCAAACGAGGACTAGACAAGGGGGCGTGGTAACTGGAAATGAGGAGGTGGAACAAGAGGAACACATGAACAAAGACAGAGCCATGTACTCAAGCACAACACAAACAGGCAAACATTAAACAAGGATAAAACAGACAAGACTGTCAGGGCAGGATCCTGACAGTGGGATGGTATAAGATGAACCACACAGTGATCAGAAAGCCCCAAAGCTGCCCGTGGGACGGAATGATATGCATTCTTTATTGTGGTGTAGCAGTGGTCAAGAATATTACTGTCTCTGGCGGGACATGTAATGTGCTGTCTGTATTTTGGCAGTTCACTGGAGAGATTTGCTTTGTTAAAATCCCCAAGAATGATTAAAAGAGAGTCTGGATACTTTTGTTCAGTCTCAGCTATTTGTTCAGCCAGCTGTTGTATACCGCGCTGACACATGCGTCTGGAGGAATGTAAACATTCACGAGAATAAACGAGGAAAACTCACGCGGTGAATAGAAAGGTTTACAGTTTATGAAGTGGGTCTCTAGGTTAGGAGAGCACAGCTTCTTCAGCGTTGTTACATCTGAACACCAACTTTCGTTGATGCAGAAACACAAACCTCCCTCTCTCGTTTTCCCGGTTATTTCTGTGATGCGATCGACTCGGAACAGCTGGAAGCCCGGCAGATATAGTGCATTGTCCGGTGTGTTTACACTTAGCCAGGTCTCAGTGAAGCACAGTGCAGCAGAGTTGTATAAATCCTTGTTAATCCGGGTGAGGAGAAGCAGTTCGTCCGTTTTATTAGGAAGAGAGCGGAGATTAGCAAGATGAATACTGGGGAGAGGAGTGCGGAAGCCGCGCGAGCGGAGTCTAACCAGTCTAAGCTCGTTTCCCACGCTTGCGTCTGGCTGCTCGGTTTAAAGAGACAGTCGCGACTCCAACAAGGATATTGTCTGGTGTTTGATTCCTAATGTCCAGTAGTTTGTTTTTAGTGAAAACGATCGGAAAAGAATGACTAAAAGCAGAACAAACAAACAAAGATAAGACGATCACTGAAGAGCTCAAAACCGAGGCAGCCATCCGCGGCACCATCTTGATGTTTAAGGCCCTCAAAGGGCTGCATGAGTGTAGTGCTGACCCAGGTTTAATATAGGAACTGCATCCAGCAACGGACATCCCCCTAACAGCGATAACAGTCATTGCATGCTCACTGGGCTAGGCGATGTCCAATCTAGTGATCAAGGAACATCATCTCTGGCTGAACCTGGCTAATATACGGCAGACCGAAAAAATATTGTTTTCTTGACTCCCCTATGTCCCAGGCCAGTCTCTTCAGCAATGCATTCAAGAATGTTTCCCAACAGTTCTCGGTTGCACACAGGCCGATAGACACTATAAAGCACATCTTGCCAGGCGCCATGCTGCTACCTCCACCCCGGAGGAGGGCTGAGTGGAGAATAATTTGTTTAATCAGGTTTCTTTCTCCAGCGGAGGACAGTGTATGTAACGTTGGCGTACCTACAGTCAGCGTTATCTAAATTCTCAATAAAAGAGTGGTTTCCTCTATCTCTGTGTTGCAAGAAGGTGTGGATGGCAGTGTGCGACGCTATGACTTGCCACTCTCATACCCCTGTCAAATTTCCAACAGCAGGGTCCGGTTCAAGAATGCTATGCCCTCTCACGCACCTTCTGCTATAACATGGATCCAGGTAAGTGTTTCAACAGCACTCAGACTCCACTCCGGGGCAGGTCGGGGCTCTACACTCCACCTCGCTTCCCCACTGTGGTCTGTGGTCTCTCTGAGCTCGCTTGTATGGTCTCTCCAGATCTGGCTTGCACATCCCAGACTGTCCACTCCACCTCGCCTTCCCAACTGAGCCTATCTCTTTACCATTTTAAAGCTACTTTGAAACTATCTCTATTGTAAAAAGTGCTATATAAATAAAGGTGACTTGACAGTCCCGTTGACTCATTTGGACTATCAGACTTGGCTAATCCCCTTGACTCAGCTGGCATCCCCACAAATTCTGAGGAATTTGACTTACCCAGGATGCTCCTGTCCTTACATCGTCCTCCCTTTTGGGCTAATGCTACTAATAATAAAACGTTACAGTTATATAGCGCTTTTCCAGAGCTCAAAGCGCTTTACATAGAAGGGGGAATCTCCTCAACCACCACTATATGTCCCCGTCACTATACTGGGGCGTTAGGACCCACATCGACCGCAGGGTGAGCACCCCCTGCTGGCTTCCTGACACCTCTTCCAACAGCAACCTAGTTTTTTCCCAGGAGGTTTCCCATCCAGGTACTAACCAGGCTCAACCCTGCTTAGCTTCAGTGGGCAACCAGTCTTAGGCTACAGGGTGATATGGCTGCTGACTAATACTGTCGCCCATGTCTTTTATGAAGGTCATGGAGGTAGCCCTCATTCCCATGAGGGAACAGAGTTTTCACATCCTCAACTAGCTTGATGACTATTGGGTCTTGGCTCATTCTGGCACATTCACAAGAACAGTTGTGCAAACACAGGTACCTTGTGCTACAGCAACTCGTCCAGTTGGGGCTTCAGCTAATCTGGGACAAGGGCAAACCCATGTGCAGAGGATCCCTTTTCTCTGTATGGAGCTGGACTGTCAGTCGGTTCACAGTCGGTTTTGAACTGCCTGAACTGTCACAAGGGCTATACAATGGGCGCACTGAAACTTTTTCAGAGGCGTCTGGGTCACATGGTATAGTAGGCCGCTTCAGTACTGGTTTACGGCCGAGTCCAGAGATGATCGTGGCATTGCAGCATGCAACCAAACCAGCATGCATCGAGGGACATCCACCCCATCCTGCCACCTAATCTTCAGCCCGTGGTCAGCCATTGCATTTATGTGGGCAGTAGTTCCCCTAGAACAGGGGTCGGCAACCCACGGCTCCGGAGCCGCATGCGGCTCTTTCACCCCTGTGCTGCGGCTCTTTCATCCCCTGCACGTAACTTGTAGCAGCGGTCCCGCTATCCGCGCTCGGTCCGCTATCGCTCCGCCCACGGAAGAAAGGAGCGTTGCGCCACATGAGTCTATCGCTCCGCCCACGGAAGGAAGGAGTGTCGCGCCATATATATATATCGCTTCAAATATATAATCAGTGGTTCTCAAATAGTCGGGCGGAGCGATGCCAGGGGGGTGCGCGTGACGCTGGGGTAGATGCTTTTTTTTGTCAGTGAGTAGGTTTTCTTGCACTGAACAAGAGCAGCATATATGAAGTTCAGATAACCGTCCTCTCATCCTTTGACGTGTACGATCACACCAGTATTCATATGTGTCACGTGATCAACCGCTCGATTCACACGTGTTTTCACGCGATATCTGGCACTGATCCAAAAAAAGCCGCGCTCAGAGCTTGTCATTTATCACAACAATTCAGTGTTTTCAACCACATAAGGTTTCTTTAAGTTTCAACAAGTTGGTGACTATTTTGAATAAAAAAGAAAAACCTAAGTAAACGTGATCTATTATACAGCGCTTTTTGCAGCTGCGGTATGTCACGTGACAAGTATGACGCGTTGCCATGGAAACAATGAGGCGAAAGTTCCAAAATGGGGGGAGGGGGGCGATGAAATTTTTACCTCTTCCTAGGGGGCCGTGACAGAAAATAATTGAGAAGCACTGCCTTAGATTGCGGCTCCGGACATATTTGAATTTTTTTTTTTTTGTTAAATATGGCTTTTTCAACATTAAAGGTTGCCGACCCCTGCCCTAGAACAAGTGTCCAGATATTCCATTTTCTCCACAAATGCCTTTTTCACCAGCTGGGGTGCCACGTACAACAAGCATGCTGCCTCAGGGGTTTGGATGGGATCCCACCTACAATTACATATACAGTAATACCTCGGTTAATGAGTGGCTTAGTATACGAGCAAATGAAAAGTCAAATCGGTGTACGAGCGGAGTGCGAGAAAAATATACCCTCGACAACGTGCATTTTTGTGAGGAAAAGTCCTAACGCTCAGCATCGTCATGCCCATTTTTACTTGAAATATCCTAACCACAGCCTCTGTAACGGCCACTTTATTTGTTATGTGGGACTATACCTTTAAGGCAGTGTATACTGTTCTAGTGTGAGCGTGCACGCTCGGGGAGGAGTCAGTGTTTTTTTGTGAGTAATGAGAAGATGGCCGCTCTACCGCTGACTGATGTTGTGACCTGTGATGTCTGTCGGAGTGTTTCCTTTTTCTTTGGTTTGTAATGACCTCTGTCATGTATGGAAAGGGTTCTTTTATTACCAAAACCAAATCCATAAATGTTTGCATAATCAGTGAACTGCCTTGTTTTTCTTCTTTCGTTCATCTGGGCAGAGCTTAAACCACTCGGAACAGTCGTTACAAATCTCATAAAACAGTCACGTGGTTCCAAGCCCTTTATCACTCCTTAACTCATTCATTCTCTCAGCGTCACTCGGTTTGGTTGCACACAGTGATACTTTTATAAGTGATTTACAGCGGTTTTACCTCGTGTTGTTAACATTAATTGTGATCGCTATTGTTCACGTAGTGAAATATATACGTAGAGTACAGCATACAGAATGAGGGTAGGAAATTCTCCCTTTAAAGCTAACAAGCTCCCTTGTTAACTAAACAAAAAAGTCCAAACACAAAATAAGAATACAACAAAGTGTCCAAAGAAACGGGGGACCTGGTGTCCTCAATGTGCAAGGGAGTCGTGAAAGATTGGTAGTGAAAGAAGGACAGGTCCAGGAGAGGAGCGGGGTCCGATGGTCGCACGTTCTTCCCTCTCGTCCGTTGCGCATCACAACCGGCGGCTCATCCTCTTCCTACGCCGGAGCTGCGGGGAAATAGTGGCTCGGCATTCTGGCCCGTCAGCCCTGTTGCGTGTGTTCGACCCTCTGTCTCTCTTCCTGAACCCACAAGGACATGTCGTTTATTAGCGGTGGCTGTAAAGCTTAATGCACCTCAGGGGTGCCCCACCACACGCCGCCAATTCTCCTCATTACCGCGCCCCTCCTCTCTTCGCACCCACTCCAGTCAGGAACCTGGCAAAGGGCGGCGATACGAGTGACGGGGCAGCGTCGAGATCAGGGGGAGGCAGCCATTTCGTCACAGCGCGTTACAGTAAATTGTCAAGTATTTTTAGAGTTTAATTGCCAATTATTAATTAGTATTTATTTGAGATCTTAATGGTTATAGTTTTAAATGTAATTAATAGGATAAAACCAACAAAAATATTTAAAATGGGCATTTATGGTCATGTGGCACGAATCAAGTGATTTTTAGTGCATTTTTATGGGGAATTTTTTTTGGTGTACGAGTATTTTGGGTTATGAGCTAGCTCTTGGAACGAATTAAACTCGTAAACCGAGGTATTACTCTAAATTGTCTTGAGTTAATAGCAATACATCTTGTACTGGTTTGTTTGAAATTACTGCTACTAAGCAAGCACGTACTGGTCCGTATAGACAGCGTACATCTATGCTCCCATTGAATGTCTCAACTCGCCCACCATACCCTTCTTAGAAGCATCTGAGGTCGCTTTGTGCCATTCACATCCGACCAACCACAATTGTGCAGCCAATGAGCTCTCACAACAGTCTCCATGAGACTCCATCCCCGAGGTAGTCCAGCTGATCTGGAGATGCTTTGGAGCTGCACAGGTGAACCTGTTTCCCACTCTGGACATGTCCCATTGCCAGATGTTTTATTCCTAACCAACCGCGACTGCCATGGTCATGGGTTCGATTCTGTCTGATAAAGAACTTTATCAGCAAGAACTGATTAAAATAATAATAATAAAAAACTCAATATGTACTTGAATGTAATGTAAGTCGCTTTGTATAAAAGTGTCTGCCAAATGCATACATTTAAATGTAAATAGGGCGTTTAACATGACATGATTTTAACCTTGCATATGGTTACTTCATTTAGGAATAATAAAGTCCATTCACTTCTTTTAGCTTTTAACCTCAAAGGAATTCTGAAAGTGGGCTGCAAAATACAACAGCAAACAACAGGTTAAAGGTTTAAAGGTTTAAAGGTTGAGCAGCATGATCACTGCCTTCTGATACAGTGGGAACCAACCAGCAATGTCCTATAGAGAGTTATGTGACTATAAGCAGATTGGGTCGGTGAACCATCAGCCCGCAACATCTAGAGTTTCATGCTAGAACTTTGTATTTTAAGTGCATCAAGTTCTAAATGAGAATTGATCTGAAAAATGTGTAAAAAAAAGTATTATGTTCATGACGGCAAATCTCTATATCCATAATTATGCCTATTCATTTATTATAAGTATGTTGTGTGATATTCAAAAGCTTATTTATAATAGGCATAAGTGAAGAGCTATCCAGTTTGGCTTCCTTGCATTCTTTGTTGTTAGAAATCATAATCTCCTAGAAGAAAAAACTCATTTTTAACAAACACACCAGATATGATGATTGTTACTCCTCAACATACTTGAGTTTGTACAGATGGTTAAGTGTATCAGAGAGCAGCTTCAGTCCTGAATCCCCAGGGTGATAGTAGCTCAGATCCAGTTCTCTCAGGTGTGAAGGGTTTGAACTCAGAGCTGATGCCAGAGCAGCACAACCTTCCTCTGTCACCATACAGCCAGATAATCTACAACAACATTAAGTATTAATTTATAATAAATATTATAATTCTATTATTGCTGAATATGTTATAAAAATAGAAGTAAATGCATTGATTACAAGTAATGTTTTTAATAGTACAAGTATTTTACATATAATCTATACTATTATTCAATAAAGTACAAATATAAGAAGATTCTTTACTCAAGGAAATATCAGAACTAAAACTAGTGACAAACTACAGTGACAAACTAGTGACCTCCCCAAATTAAGTAATTAAATTAAGAACCCCGAGTTATGAAATTAATCCGTTCCGTTAGCTTTGTATGTCGATCTTTTCATAAACCGGTCAGGCTTTTACATGTAAATTGCATAATCCGTTGCAAGCCCTATGAACACACCATATTCAGCATGGAGTGAAGCGCATGCCATCTTGATACTTCTTAATTATATCCCTTTTCGTCACCATGGAGAGCATGCTCTTCTTCCCTTTCACTTCAGCAACAATCTTCACATCCATGGGTAGTGATTAGAAAAAAGTTTGTTAACTGGGCACAAAATAATGGCGATGCAGCACGATGAAAACAAAACTTGTATGCAAAAGCGCGGAAGAACTTTAGCGTTAGAAATGGGAGAACACAGACGAAATGGGAGAGGAAAACCGCTATGCAAAGGCTGGTGGGAGCGATGCTGACCAATAGGAGAGCAGGATTGTAAAAAGTGTTCCCCTTCTTACATGGACTATTCCAGCCATCCCTGTCATTCAGTGCAAAATGGACTATTCCAAACCTTTCCATCTGAGTTTCAGGAAGTGACTGAGAAGAGAGCTATCGTTGAGGTGTTATCGATCGTGCGTAACCACACATCTATGCACCAGTTTTGGATTATTCCCTGAGTGAGACATCATTGTTCTGACCGGACAAACTGTAGCCTTCATCCAACCTGAACCAAAATCAGTGCAAATTTCAAAACAAAACTCGGAAATCATCGCCTCACCGTGATTTCGTTTTTTCGCATCTCGATCATTTTGTCGTTACTCGGGCAAAAGAAAAAAACGAAATCTTTTATCGTACGTCAAACTTTTCGTATGAAGAGCGTTTCGTAAGTCGGGGTTCTACTGTATCTTGTTCTTTTCCTCCAGACTCCGCTTCTGCCTTCTGTGTCTCGTCTTGCAACTGGCCTATCATCTCTTGGTAAGGCATTCTTTTATCTTTTTGCCCTCTTATTAGTTCTCTTTTTAATGCATGCTTCTTCCACTACTCGATTTTTTCAATTATCCACATTTCCAGTAAAAGCATTGATAACAAACAGCGTCTTTTACTTGTGTGTGGTGGTGTCTTAAAACATATTCTTAATAAAATATGTTAATACAACAAAGTTGTCATGTCTTTGTCTACTTCCTGGTTTCCCATGTGCTCTTCCACTGTTTTCAACTCGCATGTCTCTTCATCGATCACCTTGTATATCTACGCTGTGTTTTCTCTCAGTCTTTGTCTATCTATTCGTCTGTTAGACGTTAATACATAGTTTTTTGGTTGTAAGTATTTGTGGTGATATTCTTTGAGTCTGTCATGAAAGACTGTTTAAGTTTATTCCTGTTATGCGCCTTCATCCAGTCCACACAACCATGACAAAAGTGGTCTCATCCTTATCTCTTTGACTTTGATTTAAACTCTGCACACACACATAACTCTACTACACTCTCCAGCCTTGCACTCAAAGTACTTCACTGGGTGAAGAGTAAATATAATCATAAAAATATTATATTCAATGTATTGTGAATACAATATCTAAACAACAGTTACATAATTGTTCATATAAAGCTTTTCCATTAAATAAACAAAATATATTAGACATAATATATTAATTCAATACATCACAGAATGAGGGAAATTATATTTTTATGCATATTATACAAGACTTCATATTTAGCCACAAGCAGCAGCGGCGCTAAGGGTATACTAATGAGGTTTAAGCATTGAATGCTTTAGTAAACCCCCAATTTTTTGTTACTATTGGATGAAATGAGTGAACCCTACACTTTGTCCTTCTCAGAGCTGAAAAATTAAACCAAAAAATAATAGTGGATATATCAACAGCTGCCATGCTTATCTAATCATGTTAAGTGCATTGTAGAGCATTATATTTATATTTTCTCCCTTTGGATCAAAGGGTTACTGTATACAATACGTCTATGAAGCACTGAGCATTGTAGCCAATCATATACTAGTCTACTGAATGAAATGGCCAATCAGAGGTGTTCATGAGTAGTTGTGCCAAAGACGCTTTTACTGCAAGCTCCCTGAATTCTACACTTTTGCAATCAATCACTACAACCAAAAAAAAAAAAAAAACAGATTCACAAGATGTTTTGTCCTATCTGTTTTATCTCCTAAGACATAAACTACTTTCTTTACATTTATTTTGAGTCATAAAAGCATACTGAGGTGCATCTGCCACCATTCATCTGTGGTTAAAAACAGAAACGATTGAGAATCGTTGAAGAGATAAATGTGAAGAATCATGAAATAGATTTTTTCTTCCATTCCCACAATTTACTATAATCACATGTCTGTCATGTCTATTTACATCCTGTCTCCTCCTGTGCGCGGTTTCTCCACTCACCTGTCTCCTCAATAATCACCTCGTTAGTTTTGCCAGCTGTGTCTTGTTCATCACTAGTGTCTGGTCATTTAAGTTCATTTAAGTTAATCCTTTGCTTCCATGCTTTCGTCGTCCTCTTACACACACCCTGACAGATTGACGGACCAGGCTTATCACCTACAACCGACTATAGAGCTGGTGGACTGTAGAGCATTACTCTCACTCAAAAGTCGCTGTTCTGAATCAGTCCGAACCACGAACGAGAAGTAGACTTCCTAGACACCTCGGGACTAAAGTGGAGAGAGGCAATTGTGAGGTGTCTGGAGAGCATCTATCCCCAATCCGAACAGCTAACATTGAACGTTGCGTCAGCACCGACTGTCACCAATGCCACCAATGCCAGGACTATTCGTCAGTCTGCACCAGCACCCACTACTCGTCAGTGTGCATCAGCATCCGTTACTTGTCAGCCTACACCAGTGCTCGCTGTTCCTGAATCCATACTAATGACAGATACTCTTCAGCCTTCCTCCTCAAGCTAACTAACAGGGTGCCCACCGGAGAGGTGGGTAACGGCTGTGATGGCCCTGGCACTGCTGTGTGAGTTATGGTATTGCAGGAGTATCCTAAAGGTAGCTGGAGGATGCTATATAAACTCCCCTCTTTAGTGTAGAATAACACAAGACAATAGCTTCAAGCAAACCAAGGACATATCTGGAACCAGGATGAATAAAAATGGTCTTTAAAATTACTTAACTTAAAACAATTAAAATAATTATAATAATTATAATAAAATAAAAATAAATATATTTATATATATATTTTTTTATTTATTATTATTATTATTATTATTATTATTATTATTATTTTAATAATAGTGTTTGTGACTATATATATATATATATATATATATATATATATATATAGTCTCAAACACTATTATTAAAATATGAAGCACAAACCTTAGTTTGTTGAGTTGACAGTTTGAACTCTTCAGTCCAATGCAGAGTAGTTTCACTCCTGCATCTTGCAGGTCATTGTTACTCAGGTCCAGCTCTTTCAAGGGGGAATTTAATGATTTTATAGCTGAAGCCATTATTGCACATTGCTGTTCAGTGAGTTTGCAGCCTGCCAAACTGAAAAAAAAAAAAAACGTGAGGAATTTGGTTAAATAGCATGTTATTGTGCTGAAGTTCCTAACAGATTGAACTTCACCACGAAATATGATATTATCATGTTATAATTTACTCTCTGGTCTTTTCACCAGTAAGGTACTGCAATTAAAATAAGAATGTAAAGATATAAAGCACACAGGATTACTGATACATACTTGAGTGTGTGCAGGTGATCGAGTTTATCAGAGAGCAGCTTCAGTCCTGAATATCCTGGGTGATTGTAGCTCAGATCCAGTTCTCTCAGGTGTGAAGGGTTTGAACTCAGAGCTGATGCCAGAGCAGCACAACCTTCCTCTGTCACTAAACAGCCACATAATCTACAACAATAGTAAGAGTTTATGTTAGTGTGGTTAATTTTAAATGCTTTAAATCTTATTTCTAGGATTAGCAGTACTGCAGGAGCGAGGCAGGATTTGTGTGTGTGTGTGTGTGTGTGTGTGTCTATGCACCTACTTAACCATATTTTGGGGGGTAATTTTCACTCAGAAGTAAGTTAAACTTGACAAAACCTTTTTAGTAAATGTTTCAAGAGCTATTAATTTATTTAAAAAAATGTATAATGAAAAATAATATATATACACATATATACATGACATGCAAGACGAATGGAAGAAACAATTCAACAACATATCTATAATATGTAATATAACAATGAAAGCCACGTTTCTTCCACCATAAAAATATATATAAATTATGACATATGCTCTCAATGACAAATTCTTTAAAGATAGTTTATGATCTAAAGGCTAGATTATTGTAATGCTCTACTGTGGTTTCCCTGCACGCTTAATAAACAACTTACAGCTGGTACAAAATGCAGCAGCTCGAGTTCTTATTAGAGACCGAAATTCTGAACATATTAGCCTAGTTCAGTAGATCTTTTTCCTATTTATCCTTTAAGACTTAAAACATCTCTTCAACCTGGCATACATATAACCTATTATGAATTGTTAAAATTAAAATTGTGTAAAATGATTGTCCGTGTAAACTGATAATGAATCAGTGTAAACTGAAAATTTAGGTCAGCTGGATCTGGGAATATTTCCCAGCGAGCCATAAGTTCCCGACCCCTGCTCTAGTGGTAGCATGAGAGAGAGTCTACAATCCACACAATTGGCACAGGTGGTGCAGCTCATCCAGAAGGGCACACCAATGCGAGCTGTGGCAAGAAGGTTTGCTGTGTCTGTCAGTGTAGTGTCCAGAGCATGGAGGTGTTACCAGGAGACAGGCCAGTAGATGAAGAGACGTAAAGGAGGCTGTATGATGGCAACAACCCAGCAGCAGGACCACTACATTCGCCTTTGTGAAAGGAGGAGCACTGCCAGAGACCTGCTAAATGACCTTCAGCAGGCCAGAAATGTGCATGTATCTGCTCAAACGACAGACTCCATGAGGACGGTATGAGGGTGCAACGTCCACGGTTGGGGGTTGTGCTTACAGCCCAACACCATCCAGGACGTTTGGCATTTGTCAGGGAACACCAAGAATGGCAAATTTGCCACTGGCATCCTGTGCTCTTCACAGATGAATGCAGGTTCACACTGAGCACATGTGACAGACGTGACAGAGTCTGAAGACACTGTGGAGAATGTTCTGCTGACTGCAACATCCTCCAGCATGACTGGTTTGGCGGTGGGTCAGTAATGGTGTGGGGTGTCATTTCTTTGTTTTAAGGACATTACATCAAAGTTGGATCAGCCTGTAGTGTGGTTTTAGACTTTAATTTTGAGTTTGACTGCAAATCCAGACCTCCATGTACATTTGTTTTCCATTGATATTTTTTGTGTGACTTTGTTGTCAGCACTTTCAACTATGTAAAGAAAAAAGTATTTAATAAGATTATTTTATTCATTCAGATCTAGGATGTTACTGTTCCCTTCATTTTTTTGAGCTTTGTACAATGGTGTGAACAAGTATTTCCACCTTTCCTGATTTTTTTGCATTTTTTCACACTTAAACGTTTCAGATCATCAAATAAATTTAAATATAAATCAAACATAATAAAAATGCAGTTTGTAAATTATGGTTGTTACAATATTGCAATAAGTAGCATTTAAATGTTACTACCAAATCAAAACTAGTTAGTACATAGGTGTCAAACTCAAGGCCCGCGGGCCACATCCGGCCCGGCGTGTAATTATGTCCGGCCCGCGAGAGCATTTTATTAATGGCCCGCGAGATGTCCCGCGCTCCAGCTGACTCGCCGAACCCTTCCTGTATTAAACAGGAAGTGGCTAATGATGCTTCACGCTCGCGCTAGTACCGCGCGATTGTTATTGTTAATTATACATAACCGTTCAGGCTCGGTACACAGTGCTTGTGCGCGAAATGCAGGTGTTGATCATCGGATGAGAAGAGCCCGCCCTCATGGCAGAACAGCCAATCACGTCTTCTTGCATGATTGACAGGTCAGACAGCATATCAGCGCCAGCTGAGTGATAGTGCAAGCGCCAGAAAGAAAATACAGCGCAAAAATAAGGGACGTAACAAATATATTGAAATATTATTACGTGTAAAAAAAAATTGTGATATAGTTTGTAAAATCTGCTATAACCCATGGGTTATATGCGGGAAAATATGGTATATGTTTACTGACAGACTGCCGGTGTGTCTCATTTGCGGAGCTAATGTGTCAGTAATTAAATAATTTAAGACGGCACTATGAGACAAATGACATAAGAGCAAATTCAACTGAATGATTTGATTTGTTATTGCTGAAAAGCAAAATTTTTATTTAGATTTCCAGGTTTTGTAATGCAGCATGAATTTTTATAATATTGACAGGATATATTTTTATGGAGAGCAAAATCTTTTATATATAAATCTTTTTAAGTTTTATATAAAATGACATAAGAGTAAAGAAATTTGAATGTTTGTTCTTTTGACTTTTACTTACTTTTACTTTACTTACTTGTTTACTTTTTTCTAACTTGTATAATTTAGACAGGTAAAAAAACTTTTTTTAAAGTATTTTTAAATATTTTTATATTTTTAAGTTATTTAAGGTATAAATTGATTTATTCCAGAATAACATTTCTGTCTGTTTTAATTCACATCTAAGTTAAAAAAAGGTAAGTTTTAAAAGTTTAGTTTTAGTGTTTTCAATAAATGTTTATCCTGTTCGGCCCGCGACCTAAAGTGTTTTGGGATTTTGGCCCCCTGTGCAATTGAGTTTGACACCCCTGAGTTAGTACCTCATTTGTAATTGAATGATGATGAATTGATAACATTTGGTTATGGTTAAACTCAAAATTATAAATGTATAATGTAAAAGATAAATGTATAAAATGACAAAAATACCATTAATCATTCCAGCATGTATTTAGACAGAGAGCGAGCAAGAAAAGAGGACCCAAGAGAGGGGAAAAGAAGAATATAGAGAAGAGCTGCCAGAGTAAAAAAGCCCCAGCAAAAAGAAGAGCCAGAGCAACTGTGCAATCCTCTTTTATCCTTTCCTTGACCATGTGATTGAAACCCAAAATGTGAGACTTTTAACTGACCAATCAAATCACAACTTCCCCCACTGTACTAAAGGTGTGACTATTTGTAGACCCTCAATATCTACACATCTTGGCATACAGGCCTTGATCACCAACAAAACCTCTTTGTTTTAAATTTTTTTTACAGTTTTTGGATGATTAGCATGTGAAAGACTTAAGGCATGATTACCATAGGTATGATAAGGTAATTCGAGGAAGATATTACTTCTCGTTGATTTCATACAAATGACATAAACAGAGAACATTTGTTTTTGGTATAAAACGTCTCGGGTTACGTATGTAACCCTGGTTCCCTGAGGGGAACGAGACGCTGTGTCGAAGCACTAGGGGAAATAGCCTTGCGTGAGTCACGTGAAGATCTATGCAACCAATGAGAAACGAACGCGTGTGAATGCGTCACTGCCGGCCGCAGCCGGTGACGTCATGAGGAAGAGCATAAAGCGCGTCTGAAACCGGGGCGCGTCAGCCATGAATGCCTGAAGCGGGCCCGGAGGCGCCAGGAGCTGAGGCCAAGACACAGCGTCTCGTTCCCCTCAGGGAACCAGGGTTACATACGTAACCCGAGACGTTCCCTTTCTGGGAACTCGAGCTGTGTCGAAGCACTAGGGGAACGCTATGCCAACGCCACCTCAGCGACGTCAGCATCCGGGTGTGTCCCAGCTCACTGAGAGAGCACCCTGGTTCCCGGGGCGGCATCGAGGTCTAGCTGGTAGAACCTCATGAATGTGTGCGGCGAGGACCAGCCGGCCGCAGCACAAACATCAGACAAGGCGACTCCGGAGAGGAGAGCCTTGGATGCTGCCATGCTCCTAGTGGAGTGGGCTCAGACCCTCAAAGGAGAAGCATGTCCGGCCGACTCGTAAGCTAGACAGATAGCCTCGACTATCCACCTGCTTAGTGTTTGCTTAGAAGCTGGAGCCCCCTTAGGGGTCCTAAAGCCAACGCAAACGAACAGTTGGTCCAACCTACGCCAAGTGGCAGTCTTGGAACGTAAGCGTCCAGTGCTCGCACTGGACAGACCTTGTTCTTGCTCCTGCTCATGATCATCAAATGGGGGAGGGCAGAAGGCCTGCAGCATGATAGACCGAGCCACCTCAGTGGGAACCTTGGGGATATAGCCTGGCCTCGGGTGGAGAAATGCCTTTCCCATCCCGGGCGCAAACTGAAGACATGAAGGGGCCACTAAGAGGGCCTGAAGATCCCCGACCCTCTTGAGCGAGGCGATTGCCAGCAAAAGAAGGGTCTAAAGAGAGAGGTACTTAATAGAGATTCCTCTAAAGGTTCAAGGGGCGGCTGGGACAGGCCTAGGAGTACCACGGACAAGTCCCAAGCCGGCACCCTGGTCTGTGCCGCAGGTCTCAGCCTTAGTGTACCACGGAGGAAACGAGTGACTAGGGGGTCCCTGCCCAAGGGTACCCCACCCAGAGGTACGTGGCGAACCGTTATAGCAGCCACGTAGACCTTCAAGGTGGAGGGGGACAGCCCTGCCACAAATCTTTCTTGCAGGAACTCCAGTACTTTGCCAACTTGACAGGTTACTGGGTTCACCTGCCTTTCACTACACCAAGAAGTGAAGAGCTTCCACTTCAGGGCGTAGAGTTTCCTCGTGGAGGGAGCTCTGGACTGAAGGATGGTCTCAACAACCTCGGCTGAGAGACCGGCCTCTATGAGCTGGGCCCCCTCAGGGGCCAGACCCACAGTTTCCCAGAACTCCCGGGAGCAGAGTGATGGGAGGAAAAAGCGTACAGGCGTAGCCTCGGCCACGCCTGTACCATAACAACCCGCCCCAGAGGCCCTGGATGTTTAAACGAAAGCCACAGAGGGCAGAGAAATCCTTACGGAGGCAAACAGGAGACCTGTGCCTGCCGTATCTGTCCCAAATCTGCTCCAAACAAGGGGACCAAGGGTTCCAGCCCTCGGGGAGAACCCCTGGTTTCCAGCCACCACTGCAGGGGTCTCGCACACAGTCGGCCCCATGGAATAATCGCTGGAGCCGCTGCATGGACCCTAACACCTCAGAGTGTCTCACGTGAGTGGCTGCCCCTCGATACTCTTGACGGCTGAACGAAGGCTTGAATGCGCTCGGGGAAGAGCCGAGCCAACATAGCCACTGAGTCCCAAAGACTCCCAAGAAAGTGGTTCTCTACGTGGGAGAAATAACACTCTTCTTGGTGTTCAGCGTAAGAGTGTCACTCGTCGCTTAACAGCTCAACGAACGGCCTGGATGCTCTCGGGGAGGAACCGAGCAGACATGGCCACTGAGTCCCAAATGACTCCCAAGAAAGTGGTTCTCTGAGTGGGAGAAAGTACACTCTTCTTGGTGTTCCGCCGTAAGCATCGACGAGAACCAGGAGTTCTTCCGCATGCTCAGGGTGCGTGGGCATCGCCCCGTGACCTTGATTGCGAAGCGGGTACCCCTCAGGGAGAACCCCCAGTCTACACGGAAGCACTGATACTGGTACGCCTTCCCCCCTGAAGGCGAACCACAGGAACTTCCTGTTGTGGAAGGATGGGAATGAGGGATTTATATGTCTCTGATGTCGATCGTGCCGGACCTGTTATAGGACCTAATCTGTACTACGATCCGCCTGAGCGTCGCATCGCTTCGCATCAATTTAAGAGACAAAAATCCAGAATGAGCCGCAACCTTCCATCCTCCCTTCGGAACTATGAAGTAACAGCTGAAAAGCCCAGACTTGCTGTTCACGAGGGGTCCATACCCGATGGCCCCTTTCGCCAGCAGAGTGTCTACTTCTTGTTCCATGACCAGAGCCTGCTGAGGGCCTACAGCAGACTGTAGGACCCCCGAGAACCGGGGTGGTGAGACCCCGAACTGAATGGTGTACCCTAAGGTGACCGTGCGCAGGACCCACTGAGAGATACCGGGTAGCCGTGACCACGCATCCCGGAACTCTACTAGGGGAACCAGCCTCCCGGGGCTGGCCTCTGGTGCTGATAGCATGTCCACCACTGGGCCGGGATTTCCGGATTCCCGGGTGGAGTGCTCTAGGACCCTCCTCGGAGGGGGTGGTTTTCCCATGGCGGGCTGACTGGTCAGCTGCTCCAGGGATACACCACCTTGTTGCGGCTTGGCGTCAGGGCCGCTTGCTCTTAGCCTTCTTAGCGCTCAGGACAACCCTCAGATCGCCCCTCTTGCCAGAGGCTTGAGCCTGTCGACCCGACCCCCCGGGATTAACCGGAGGAAGACGGGTGGCGACACTTCGTTTTTGAGCGGCCCTGTGTGAAGAGCTTTGAGACCTCCCTTGACTGGCGGTCTCACGTGGAGGGCGGCGGGGAATAACTTTACTGAACGACACCTGCTGTCGTGCAGCCTCCTGAAACTTGTCGACAACGCTTTTTACGGCGTCGCCGAGCAAGCCCGAAGGGGACAGAGGAGCGTCCAGCAAAACAAATTTGTCCTATCTTTCATAGCTGACAAATTGAGCCAAAAAGGTGTCTCTTCGTAGCCACCAGAGCTGCCATGGAGCGGCCGACAGAGTAGGCCATCTCCCTAGTGGCCCGAAGAGACAGATCCACGGTCCGGCGCAGCTCTGCCACTGCCTCCGGACCGATACCGCCGCCCTCGTTGAGGTCCCCAAGCAACTCCGCCTGATATGCCTGCAGCAGTGTCGTGCCGTGCAGACACGCTGTGGCATGACTCGATGCGGAGTATGCTTTCCCCACCAAAGACGATGTGACGCGCATCGGCTTGGAGGGGAGCGCCAGAACTTTAATGGAGGACGCAGACTGAGGGACGAGGTAACTCGCCCTCATCCACTTTCTTCAACCCTCCATATCAATGATCTTGAGCCCCACTAGATTATTATACATCGTAACATTACGTGTATAAATTTTCTCGGAGGCTGGCCTTCACCAAGATCTAGATACCTCGGCATGTAAATCAAGTATGAAAGGCATTGCTCGGCGCGGGGAAATGACGCGAGTCAGAAGATAACGCTCGTCTAACATACTTAGGACGAGCGCTTCTGGTCTCTGCTGGCCAATCAAGCCCCAGACGAGAGACCGCTCGCGCCACAACCTCAACAAGCTCCTCAAACGCCGGCGAGGAGAGTGGCGAATCCTCCTCGACCGGGTCAACACTAGCTAAATCGATCTCACTCTCTGAACTTGATAGAGCTAGTGTTGGAGTCACAGCACGGGCATCTCACTCAGAGTGCTCGTGACTGGGACCCGCTTGATCTCGTGAAGGCTGAGGTAAGGACGGACCCACCCCAGCAGCCTCAGCGAGATCCATTTGTGATCCCCAGGACCGAGAGCGCCACAAAGCCTCGGCTACTGCAGGTCCCGAATCGCGGGGAACACTAGCCTAGGCGGCCTCGTTACAGACCGCCAGGCGGGAGCGGAGATCATGCAATGAAAAAGTTCATCCCACCGGGGCTCCGAACCCCGGTCTCCTGCATGATAGGCAAAAGCACTATCCACTGTACCACAGTGAGCATGCATATAGAACCTCTCGCAGTCCTTACAACCGGCACTCTCAAGTGCCGACCGTGCATGCTCCACTCCCAAACAGATTACACACATAACATGTGTATCCCTGCCCGTTATGAAACGTGGGCAAGGATAAACACACGGTGTGAACCTCTGTTCATTCGCCACATTTTCACACTCATTCTGATGATTTTTAGCTATCTCAACTCAAAATCACTCTCACACAGACACAGCACGCTGAAGGCATTCAGAGCTGACGCGCCCCGGTTTCAGACGCGCTTTATGCTCTTCCTCATGACGTCACCGGCTGCGGCCGGCAGTGACGCATTCACACGCGTTCGTTTCTCATTGGTTGCATAGATCTTCACGTGACTCACGCAAGGCTATTTCCCCTAGTGCTTCGACACAGCTCGAGTTCCCAGAAAGGGAAACTTAATTAACTTAATTTAAAAGAAGACACTTCAAGCTTTCTAAAGACATATCTTACATATCGGTGTGGTAAGTATTCACAGAGTTGAAGTCAATTTCCAGACGCATTTCAGAATGGATTTCACTGAGAAAGAGACGGCAGGAAAAAATTATGATTTTGCGAAAAGCACAAAATTTTGTTTTGATTATGAGAAACTTAACAGTACCGAATGATGTATAACACTTATCTGTATACCATAAATGACAGAGTGGATTTTGTTGCCATGTGAAGAATATCCCGCAAAATACTCTGGCACGTTTGCAGACCCCAGAAGGTTAAACACAAAAGATGAAATTTTAAAGAATTTTGATAACCAAATACTTGATTGCATGAACTGACTTCCATAGTAGGAAAACATTTCTATGGAATTAGTCAACTGTCTGGTTACCAACATTGTTCAATGAATATACAGTGGGTATAGAAAGTATTCATATTGACAAAAAAACACAGAATTGTTGACATTTTTGCAGATTTATATATAAAAAAAAAGATATATCTCATGATCCTAAGTATTCAGACCCTTTGCTCAGTATTTAGTAGAAGCACCTTTTGCTGTAATACAGCCATGAGTCTTTTTGGGAAAGATGCAACAAGTTAACACCTGGATTTGGGGATCATCTGCCATTCCTCCTTGTAGATCCTCTCCAGTTCTGTCAGGTTGGATGGTAAACGTTGGTGGATGGCCATTTTTAGGTCTTTCCAGAGATGCTCAATTGGGTTTAAGTCAGGGCTCTGGCTGGGCCATTCAAGAAAAGTGACAGATATGTTGTGAAGCCACTCCTTTGTTATTTTAGCTGTGTTCTTAGGGTTTTCATCCAGGATATCCCTGTACTTGGTCGCATTCATCTTTCCCTTGATTGCAACCAGTCGCAGTTGAAAAACACCTCACAGCATAATGCTGCCATGACCATGCTTCACTATTGGGACTGTATTGGACAGGTGATGAGCAGTGCCTGTTTTTCTCCACACATACTGCTTAAAATTAAGGCCAGAAAGTTCTATCTTGGTCTCATCAGACCAGAGAATCTTATTTCTCACCATCTTGGAGTCCTTCAGGTGTTTTTTATCAAACTCCATGCGGGCTTTTATGTGTCTTGCACCGAGGAAAGGCTTCTGTTGGGCCACTCTGCCATAAAGCCCCGACTGGTGGAGGGCTGCAATGATGGTTGACTTTCTACAACTTTCTCCCATCTCCTGACTGCATTACTGGAGCTCAGCCACAGTGATCTTTGGGTTGTTCTTTACCTCTCTCACCAAGGCTCTTCAAGAAGGGTTCTGGTCATGCCAAATGTCTTCCATTTAAGGATGATGGAGGACACTGTGCTCTTAGGAACCTTAAGTGCAGCAGAAATGTTTTTTGTAACCTTGACCAGATGTTTCTGTGCCTTGCCACAATTCTGTCTCTGAGCTCTTCAGGCAGTTTCTTTGACCTCATGATTCTCATTTGCTCTGACATGCACTGCGAGCTGTAAGGTCTTATATAGACAGGTGTGTGTGGCTTTCCTAATCAAGTCCAATCAGTATAATCAGACACAACTGCACTCAAATTAAGGTGTAGAACCATCTGAAGGATGATAAGAAGAAATGGACACCACCAGAGTTAAATATATGAGTGTTACAGTAAAGGGTCTGAATACTTAGGACCAATTCTGTGTTGTTGTTGTTGTTTTTTGTCAACATGGGGTGCTCTGTGTACATTAATGAGGGAAAAATATGAACATTTTAGCAAATGGCTGCAATATCACATAGAGTGAAAGATTTAAGAGGGTCTGAATACTTTTCGTACCCACTGTAAGTTATCGACCAGATAAGAAAATTATGTTAAAGCTGATAAATAATGGATTACTTCCACAGCTGACTGTCAAATACATAACATTATAATGAGAACACTATTGTTTTAGAAATGTGAATTTTTGGCTTTAGTTACCGTTTCAGCATGTTGTTACTGCATCCACAACCAAAGTTCTAGACATTCAAACCATGTAACAGTTCAAGTTGAAATTCACTTGTGCATTCGTGTCATTTTGTTCAAATATAAGCTGTGACAATGTTTATGTTAACATAAACATTCAGTTTACCCATGTTCATTCAGCAATAATAATTCTAGATGTTTCTTTTTCAGAAACATTGATGCATTATTAGTAATGACCAGCAATTACTTTTCTTGTATTATTTTGTTATTAATTATTATTAATGTGATTTATTCAATTATTATTGATACATTAAATATAATAAATATGATATAATTAAATGATTTCATTAAGGTTCATGCATAGGCTGTACCATATTATTTATATGCATTTTTAATATGTATTTGTGCTGACCAATGACTTGATTGCATTATTTAGGCAATAATTAATTTCAAAGTAATGCAAAATATTTTTTGATAAAGAAATTTGGCCATTGAGGAGTAAAATTTATATTAAATGTCAAGAAATCTTACAATGGTTAAAACATTTGAAATTGAAAAAGAGAGGGAAAAAAAATCTACTGGGATTCCTAGGAACCTTATGAAACGTTTGTCACTATTCTGGGTGAGCCACAAAAAAAATAATATTTGAATTAGTTCTGTATTCACAACTATCTAAATACAAAGATGACTTATAAAAATTATATTTAAAACAAGCAACTGTGGTTTATGCAACACTGGCCTGTTACATTTACAGGGCAGAGCTTGGAGACGGGTCGCTTTGGCAAGACATTTTTTTTTATAAAAGAATAAAAGACTATACATATTTTTATTTTTAGCCTCACACATTTAGAAACAAACCTCAGTACATTGAGTTGACAGTTGAGACTCTTCAATCCTACAGAGAGCAGCTTCACTCCTGAATCCTGCATGTGATTATTACTTAGATCCAGCTCTCTGAGGGGTGAGTTTGATTGTAGATCTGAAGCCAACATTTTACAGTGCTGATCATTGAGATAGCTGCCTGCCAAACTGAAAAAGCAAACACTCTGGTTAATAGGCATGCTGATATCCCTTTTAGTTACATTTCTACATTTGGCAGATGCTTTTATCCAAAGGAACTTACTTCTGTATTCAAGACACATTAACATTCTAATCAGTTCTTGCAGTCCTTGGGAATTGAACCCATAACATGGATTTGCTACTCTTTGAGCTAAAGGAAAGTTAGTTAACCAATTTCACTACACTATCTGATCTGTTTCATGGGAAGTTCCAAAAATTTAAATAAAGACATAATTTAAAAGTACACAATCAGTGCTCGTCAACTCCAGACCAGCAGAACTATTGTCTTTCCGTCTTTACTTCAAACCCTAATTAAACACACCTTTCTGTAATTTGCAAGTAATTCTGAACACTGGGATTAGCTTTTTAGATAGTATCTGGTTATGGTTAGACCTAAACTTAACAACACTCTGGCCCCCGGAGACTAGAGTTGAAGTACATTATGTATATGATGAATCAAGAATTTTCTTGCGGAAAATCATATTTCTAAAAATCTATCATATCGATTGGGCTGAGAATGAAAAAAAATACCCTTACAAAATGAACTTGCCAGATATAATTATGTTCATATATTCACACTTACATAGCTTTTCTGCAGTTTCTTACAGCAGGTAACAGTCTCCATCTACCCTCTTTGGAGTTGTTGTATATTTTAAAGTCCAACTCATCCATCACCTCCTCTGACATCAGGATCATGTTTGCCAGAGTTGAGCATTGTGCAAGAGAAAGACTTTTTGTTCTTGTTTCAGATTTCAAAAATGCCTGCACCTCTTCAACAACAGAATAATCCTTCATCTCAATCAAGCAGTGTGACAGATTCATCCATCTTTCAGGACTGACATTGTTTTTTTGACCTTGTTTGAGGTTTTGGATTATTTTCTTGATAGTCTCTGGGTTGTTCTCTGTGTGAATCAGCAGATCCTGTAAGAGTCTCTGATTGGACTCCAGTGAGATGCCATGAAGAAATCGAAGGAAAAGATCCAGGTGTCCATTTTCACTCTTCAAGGCTTTAGTCATTACTTCCTTCAGAAACTCATCCAGAGGAACTTTCCCAAACTGAGTTCTGGACTTTCCTGTCAGGAACATTTTCAGAACTTCAGTCTTCTTGTGTAAAAAGCAGAAAAACACGTACAGTGCTGCAAAAAACTCTTGAAAGCTCAGATGTACAAAGCTGTAAACCTTCCTGTGATGAATCACAGATTCCTCTCTAAAGATCTCAGTGCAAATCCCAGAATACACTGAGGCGTCAGTGACGTCTATGCCGCTCTCTCTCAGGTCCTCCTCATAGAACATCACATTGCCCTTCATCAGCTGATTGAAAGCCAGTTCAGCAAGTTTCACAATCACGTCTCTGTTGGACTGCAGGACTTTCTCTGGATCTCTCTCTTCATACTTCTGGTTCCTCATATGAGTTTGAATGAGCAGGAAGTGGATGTACATTTCAGTCAGAGTTTGAGGGATTTCTGCACTGAGATCTTGATTCAGGATGTTTTGAAGCACAGTGGCTGAGATCCAGCAGAAGACGGGTATGTGGCACATGATGTGGAGGCTTCTTGCTCTTCTGATGTGTGAGATGATTCTGCTGGCCTGATGCTCATCACTGATTCTCTTCCTGAAATATTCCTCCTTCTGAGGGTCATTGAATCCCTGAATTTCTGTCACACGGTTGATGTATTTGGAGGGGATCTGATTGGCTGCTGCTGGTCTGGTGGTGATCCAGATGAGAGCAGAGGGAAGCAGATCTCCTTTCATGAGGTTTGACATCAACACACTCACTGATGAAATCTCAGTCACATCAGAAACTTTCTCACTGTCTGAAAACATCAATGTAATTCTGCTTTCATCCAGACCATCAAAGATGAACACAACTGTACATTCATCATAAATCTTTGAGTGCAGATCTTGAAGTTCAGGATGAAAGTCCTGCAGAAGTCTGTGAAGACTGTACTGATGATCTTTAATCAAGTTCAGCTCTCGAAATGGAAGAAAAAACATGAAATCAACATCCTGATTGGCTTTTCCCTCTGCCCAGTCCAGAATGAACTTCTGCACAGAGACGGTTTTTCCAATTCCAGCGATGCCTTTAGTAAGAACAGTCTTGATTTCATCTTTCTTTTCTCTTCTCTTCTCCTCATATCCAGGTTCAGGTGAAGGATTAAAGATGTCATTGCAGTTGATTGGAGTGTCTTGGAGAGTCTTGTAACTTTTCTTCATCTGTAGCACTTCATGTTCTTCATTCACTCCTTCACTCTCTCCCTCTATGATGTACAGCTGTGTGTAAATCCTGTTCAGGAGAGTCTGATTCTCTTGTAGTTTGACTCCCTCAAATAAGCTCTCATACTTGTTCTTCATGCTGGTTTTGTGCTGGTGTTTGACTCTCTGAAGATCATCATGCACTGGTTGGTGAGAATCGAGCTGCAGGGCTGCTTCTGTGTCATGATGACTGATGTGTTTCTGACAGGAAGAGGATGTGCTGGTCTGACAGGACACACATCTGATCTGATCAGCTCTCCCACCACTGAAAAAAAATAAAAATAGGATGAACAGAGAAAATGAACAGAGAAAACAAACAGAAAATCTAAATATTATCAAAATAGAGAAAATGTCAAATGTCTATGCTATTAAACAATCTTATTTGAAATCATACCACAACCAAACTTAGAAAGAAGTGCTCGATTGATATACTAAATGCATTGTCCAAACTGATTTCCTGATTTGAGTCAAAATAATGGCAGAAAACCCTATATGACAAAAATTGCCTTGGTTAACTTGGTAACCTCCCTGAAGAGGAAACGAGATGCTGCGTCAAAACGCTATGTGAACACTTTGTGTTAATGTATCGTGAAGCACAATGAAATTGAATATACGTGTGAATGCCAGTTACGGACGGATGACATCATGACCTCAGGAAGCTACAAAGGCATGCGCCAGCGCTGGTGCCGGCAGAAACGTAGGAGGTATGGCGAAGAGACGCAGCGTCTCGTTCCCTCTTCAGGGAACTGAGATTACATATGTAATCGAGATATTCCCTTTCAAGGGAACTCACGCTGAATTGAAACGCTATGGGAACGAGAATGCCCATGTCGCCGCAATCCCCTTCCAATTGGAGGGGATTCCCTTCATAAATCTGGCGCCATTGGCTACTACAGCATTTTGCGACATGAACGTCCAAAAGAAGCTTTGTTCCTCTTAATTTATAGAGTAGAACCCCCACCATCACGAGGTCTCCAAAGAGGTTGCCTGGTAGACTTCTAGCTGGATAGCTCCAGCACTGTTGCCTCTACCAGGGTGGAAGTAACCACAATGCGTGCTTCCAGATCCCGGGAGAGGATGTCGGACAAGTGAAGGCAGAGATAAGGCTAGGTCCATCTTTAACCCCTCTGAAAGATCCATTTGCGAACCAAAGGTTGGAAATCACTGTTGTGCCTCAGCAACATACACACTAGACTGCTTCACAGCGCTTGCTGAATACATTAAAGCTGCTGCTTCCAGCTTCCAGCTTTCAGTCCACGATGAGCGCTCACACTTCGATTCGATTTCATGGAGCTTCAAGATACATTAATGCAAAGCGTTCCCATAGCATAGCGTATTTATTAAAGCTGCTGTATTTAAGGAATAAAAAAGGCTTTCTTTACATCATGATTTCCCTTTCTGTGGTGTTAAAAAACAGAACATTATGTTTATTTTACTGTCTAAAGATCTTTATTGCAGAAAATAAAATAAAAAATGTAACCATTTTCCTCTTGCTGTTTCTGTGTTCTTGTTTTGAATGTCTCACTCTACATGAATATACTCACAGAGGGTCAAAGGTCACTGCTTCATTACTGAGATCAGGGGGCTGAAGAGGAGATGCTGCTCTCTTTCTCTTCCTGCTGAAGATACTGAGAAAAAGATAAATATTTCAGATTTTTTTCTTTGCTGATTATCTGTGTGAAACAATACAACTGCTTTAAAGAGCAGTACTTGCTTTACATATAAAGAAAACATTGGTCTTGTAAACAGCAAGACACTTCAAACTTGTTGCTTGAGTTACCATACTTGCTTTTTAATGCAATAGCGTTAATGAAATCTGTTATTAATCTATGCAATTTCCAGGACTTGCATCCACTGAAGAAGCAAATTAAATAAGCTACTTTGACTATCTAAAAAGTTATTTAGGAGTGGTTGAAGACTCTATTCAACGTCACATACATCTAAAATGTTACAGCACCTGAATGATCACCATCCAGATTCATCCCCATATGAAAGTAACAATTTTACAAACAGTAAATATTTCTAATAAATTCTAGTAAACAAGGTAAACATATCTGTAGAAACTACTGAAAATGGCCTAAAACACAAAAAATGCGCATGTGCATGTTGTTATCATTTTCACAATTTGTTTCTGAAGTTTACTCAGAGATGATAGCGGTATTGTTTTCAAAATTCTATCTAAAAAACTTGCATTTTAAAACCTGTATCAAAGTTCAAAGTAAATGACCAGCCAGAAATCATTAAAATGACTGTTTTAATTAAAAGTTGTGTTGTGCCCTGTAAGCGGCATCTAAGTTAAGTTAATAACTAATGATTTTCACAATGGAAATGAATAATGAAAAACTTGCTTAAACTGGACAATGACTTTCTTCTAGAGCTGCTGTACAGCCAAAAGCCTGAGGTGTAAACAACCCACGCACGCATTCATCCTTCTCTTTTGTTGTTTACTTATTTTAGTGGGCTCCCAGCAGGAAGACATCAGCCTTGCACCCAAGCTGCGCCCAATACTGAGGATGCCAACTCTGTCGAAAGGTATCTATTCTAATAAGGAATTCTTTATCGCCAGTTTAAGTCCACACAACAGCTTGTTGTGCCACAGGGTTTCTAGGTACTGTTACCCGTAAGTCTTGTCATTCGTGCACTTCCTATCTATCGTGTCATTCATGCACTTCCTGTTCCCTTCCGTGTTCTCCCATGTGCTTCTCACCGGTGGTGTCATCAGTCACCTCGTTTGTCAGCTGTGTCTAATCCCCTCATTACCTTCTCATGTATTTAGCCCTCTTGTGCCCCTTTGTCTTTGTCAGTTGTTGACGCTGTTTCACCATGTGTGGATCTCTCCGTCGTGGTCCATGTCTTTAGAGGATTTTTGCACAAGCGAGTGTGTCGTTTTTGTTTTGATATTTAATATTTTGTTTTTGTCTTTCGCCTTTTTGAAATAACTATTATTTCAACTATTAACGTTACTAAACAAATCTGCGGCTTTGAGTGAATCAAGAGATTCAATGGCCCAGTCATAAGTGTAATGGTATGGAAAGTTTACCCATATTTAATTATATACATATTGCATCTGTGTATGATTTTCTGTTATCTGTGAATTTGAAGTTTGTGCTGATTGTATTATGGTTAAAAAAAAAACTTTGAGGTGCAATTCTTACCTTTTAGGCAATTTAATGGACAAATATTGCCCCTTAATGGAAAAGATGTGACTGTGACCCAAGTTAAAGAGACTTGGATCCTCATCCTCATTAGATGCAGGTCAGATCAGTGTGGTTCTGATTTTAGTCTCTCTAATCACATACACCTGAGTCAACTCATCAAGCTGCTTTTTCCACCAATTTGACCATTACATAAATATATTCGAAAACATGACAAGTTGCAGTTAGTTAGTAATTGTTAAAGCTTGGCCATTTCATGCTTTCAGTCATTATTCACGGCTAATTAGATTAATTATGATTAGATTCAACATTTAAATTGCTTGACAGACCTATTATGAAGATATTAGTATTTAGAGAAAGGAACATCAGTGAAAAAATAATCATGTTAAAAACTTTACATCCAACATCATGATACTCACATAGGGTCAAAGGTCACAGCAGGTCCATCACTGAGTTCAGGGGGCGAAAGCATGGAGTTGTTGCTCTTCATGGACACACAGCTGAATCCTGAAGATGGTCCATCACTGAGTTCAGGGGGTTGAAACATGGATGTGTTGCTCTTCATGGACAAAAAGCTGAATCCTGAAGATGGTCCATCACTGAGTTCAGGGGGAGAAAGCATGGAGTTGTTGCTCTTCATGGACACACAGCTGAATCCTGAAGATGGTCCATCACTGAGTTCAGGGGGAGAAAGCATGGAGTTGTTGCTCTTCATGGACACACAGCTGAATCCTGGAGATGGTCCATCACTGAGTTCAGGGGGAGAAAGCATGGAGTTGTTGCTCTTCATGGACACACAGCTGAATCCTGAAGAAGCTGCTCTCTGAGTGTCAACAGACACCACCTCCTCCTCAGATTCATTCATTTTACAGACAATTGTCTGCTTCTGTTCTTCCTAGATAAGAGACTTTATTTCAGGCATGTGTGTTGAATCAGAGAACAAACATTCTAAATCATACTGCAAACCAACTTCAACTTTCTGTTCTCAAACTAAAGCATTTTTATAGACATTGCTCTTGCTTGTTTCTGTATTCATATACATTGATTTATTTGGTTTATTCTATTTTTTTCTAGAACAAACAGATACAACCATCAGTTTAGTTTTGTGTGCAAATGATCAAATATGAGTGAAATGTTGAGTAAATATCTACAGATATTGGCAGAGTTAAGGTCCAGTCATGGATGCTTAATTTGGTCTCTTTCTGTAATGAGTGATTTACATCCAGCAAGAGACTTTTAGGTCAATGTTGGAACATAATGCCATGTGTTGTGTGAGAAAAACATTTAGGGTGTTCATCTGATAAACACTTCATCATGATAAAACATGCCACAATATAAATGTATATATATTTACTTTTTTAAATTTTATATGATTAAAGCAGGTAAAGTATGTGTGTTTTCTCCAGATTTTCACCATTTCCGTAAAAATACATAATATTTGTCTCAAATCATTATTCATTTATATAGTTACATCAACTCAAAGTGGAAATGAAGTCAGTCAGATAAATATGTACATTATTTAATAAACTGATTTCCACTTTAATAAAAAAAAAAATATTAATATAATATTATTAATATAAAAAATTTAATAAAACAAACAATGAATGTAACCATTATAAAGAAAAATGTTTTGTTACGGATTTTGGAGGAAGAGCGTCATTGTGACGTGTTGGAGGTGGCAATGCTTTCTCTTAAAGATGTCTAAGTAGAACATTTTTGAAATATATTGTTTTTTTACGTCACACCTTGATCCTCACATTATGAAATTAATATTTGGGATACAAGATTAAAACTATGTGATGTAGACAGTTTGATGTTGGATATTCATACAAATTATGAATAAATAACAAATAAAATCATAAACATCAGATTTACTAAATAATTCAATATATTAGTAAGTACAAAATACACTGTAATACATAATACATGAACAATTAATAGACAGTCTCTGTCTTCATCTTTCCCTGTCAGTCATACATTTTACAAATAAAACTGGACTTAACACTATTATTTCTATTTGCCTCATGAAAACAAACAAATCCTGTGACGTCACACACTGAGGTGGCCCGTGTTACGAGATTTTCGGTCCAGTGGGAGGAGTTTACATGAATATTCATGTAACATGTAAATATTCAATATTCCCAGATATGCACATGGAACTGAGAATTTCAGTTGACGCTCCTCTTCTTTCTTCATAAATTGAATGGATTATATGTGTTTTTTTAAAAGGTAAATATAGTTTCAGCGTGAATTTATGTGTAAATACATTTATTGTACAATTGTTTATAATTTTTTTATTAGTTTGCATGTTTTGTGCAGTTCCTCAATGAATACAGGAATTTTCACTTCGTGGAATATAAAGATAAAGCACTGCAAACTTCAACTTATGCTATACGTTGATTACATGTTGTTGTGTTCTTCCTTTGTACCTTGTGATGCTTTAAACGTATTAATCATTTGTTAAATGTGATAACTGAAATAAACCTAAATTGTATCTGTGGACCACAAGGTTTTATTTTTTATTTTATTTTATTGTTGCAAATTTGTACATATAGGACAAATAACTGCAGACCCAAACACAAGCATGAATGTGTTGCTGTAATGCATACATCAATTTTGATTTAAAATGGTTTGGACTAAAGTGTAAAAATTACATTTAACTATTGTATTTAATTAGAAAAATATTTCACATCCTTTTATGGAATATACAGTGGAGTTCACTAATCTCAATACTATTATGTCGACGTTTTTGAAGTGGAACCGCCAAACTCCCTTTTTGTCTCAGTATTTTCTTGTTGGTCATGTTGATTCTGTTATGTTGCCGAATCCTAGTACAGTAATACCTCGGTTTACGAGTTTAATTCGTTCCAAGAGCGAGCTCGTATCCCAAAATGCTCGTACACCAAAACAATTTCCCCCATAAGAATGCATTAAAAATCAATTAATTCGTTCCACACGACCATAAATGCCCATTTTAAATATTTTGTTTTTGTTTTACCCTATTAATTACAGTTAAAATTATAAACATTAAGATCTCATATAAATACTAATTAGAAATTGACAATTAAACTCTAAAAATACTTGACAATTTACTGTAACTCACTTTGAGTCTGCTGAGGAGGGAGGGGGAAAACACAAAACTTGGATTCAAGTGCAAATGAGTGAATTTATTATAATAGTACAGAAAACAAACGAAGTGATAATCTAGAGTGAAAGTCGTGGAACGGGAGACGCACGCGCGACCACCGCGAGCTCCGGAGTGGAGAGAAGTGAGGCAGATGATATGACAATCAGGTGTCGGTGATCAGTGACCACGCCCCCACTCACACACAGACAGGCAGAACTAGGAGACAATGAATTCATGAACCACATATATATTTCACTACGTGAACATTAGCGATCACAATTAATTCATGTTATCACTTCTAAAAGTATCACTGTGGTGAATGATGCAGCCAAACAGAGCGAGGCTGAGAGAATGAATGATTTAAGGGGTGATAAAGGGGTTGGAACTGCGGGACTGTGTTATGAGAGGCTGTCATTAGGATATTTCCAGAAAAAATGCCCGCGACGATGCTGAGCGTTAGGACAAAAATGCGAGTGGGTGAGAGAAAAATTTGCTCGTACACCGATACAATGCTCGTACACCGTTTCGACCCTCCATGCTCGTACACCGATTTGCTCGTATACTAAGTCGCTCGTAAACCGAGGTACTACTGTATCTCGAGCAAAAAACTCCACTTCACATGTTTATCTCGTGACAGAGTTCACTGCGCATGCGCTGAGTTTGCATTGCACGTGGATCGCGGTCCCAGATGCAGGCAGAGCAGATCTTCACTCCTCCACGTGCAAATGAATCGCGCATGTCCGGCAAGCCGCCACTGGCTGATTACGCAATGGCAGTACGGGATGTCAAATGTTCTTTGTCTAAAAAAATAATTAAATCACTGCGCAAATATAAATCGCTGCATTTGTTTGACTCACACAGCCTCAGTCACGTACTCTCATTCACTGTGTGCGTGTGCGTGCGCCTGTCTGTGACAAAAGCAAACTAGCTAGCTTGCTTATCATGTCTCAGTCAAAACTGTACACCCAAAAATACAGGAAGGAGTGGGAATCAAACCCTGAATTCCGGCTGGTTAAAGCCGTTTATAGGTGATAATACACGGGCATACTTGTTGAAAGTATGCAATCTAGTACAGCCACACAACGCGCACGCATGCACGCACGAATGCACGCACGTATGCACACACACAATCACATCCCTGTTTCTGATGTGAGCTCTGCTCGGTGCCGCTGCGGATTGAAGAACGGATTGAAGGTTGTTAAAAGACGGGATGAAGCCGAATTTGTTGAGAAAGCACATTAGACAGACAGAACACAAGAAAGTATGCAATCTAGTACAGCGTGATGACCTCACGAATATGTTATGACTGTTTAAACTGTGAGCGAAATAGTGTTTGCAATGTTGGAGAATATAATTAAAGGATTGTATGGAGAATGGAAGGTGTTTTTTATTGTATACTGGTAAATCTCTGCTGTTAGTTGGTGCACATATGCCTTTTGTTGTTAGCAAACATATACAGTGTATGTACATTTTTATAGCATACCGATCGCTTCATCTAATAAATCGCCATATTGGGTGTTGGTTATCTTGCTAAACAGTCATCTCTATGCTTTTTTGCAACCCCCGAGGCCATCAACATAACCGAAATCCACTGTAGTACGTAACCAATTTAATGTTCAGAATAATTATAATTACTGGCATATAATTATTAATTCATATTACTGGCAAAATAATGTACTTTATTTAATGCTTTGGATGAAACATAACACAGCTTGTGCTTATTTTGTTATAACAAGACATACACTACTGTTCAAAGGTTTGGTGTTAGTGCTTTATGTTTGCCAAGACTGCACTTATCTGATAAAAAAAAAAAAAAAAAAAAAAATACTAATATTGTGAAATCCTGTTTTCTATTTTAATAGAAAAAAGAAGAAACATGATGACACATGGAAATAAAGCATGAAATTGTCGATAAATATGGGCGAGGTGCCGCGTGAGTGATCAGAAGAATCAAGAGGAACTGTAGACTGAGGAGTTGATTGAGCTACAGACAATACGCAGGTGTTGCAAGAGCTCAGCATTGAAAAGAAACACCCTGATAAATAGTTTACTGGTCGTGCTTCGGCGCTTTTTGATGACGTGTGCCTTACTTATTTTTAAAGGGAGACAGAAACAAATCTCCCTCGATAGGTATTGCGTCTTCGCCAAGTGAAAGTGAAAGTGAGGGTAGTCAGCGAAAAAAGGGATGAAAAGGGAAGAAAACAAACAAAACAATAATATAAAATAGAAAAGTTACAAAAAAATATGTAAGCTAAGTTTAGTTATATTAATTTAAGTTTACGTAAGTCACGTGGTGTTCGTGTAAAGTATACCAACCACCCCTTCCTCCCTCCCTCCTCCGCACCTGCTGCTACTGTCTGTCTACTGTCTGTAGACAGACAGAACGAATAATTAAAACCACATTTTATTTGATATCACACGTATCCTTATACTGTATACATGTACTATAATTGTGTGTTTGTCTATACCAACAAAAAACATGTTTTCTTACATTGTTGCGGATCTGGGACAGATTCATTTGTTTTCTATTATTTCTTATGGGAAAACATGATTCTAGATACGAGCAATTCGAGTTACGAGCTCTGCCTTGGAACGGATTATGCTCATTTCTCGAAGTATTACTGTACATGAATGAACATGCATGGCATAACATGCGTTACAGTTATCCCTCTGTCTGTTACAACGAGCCCCGTTCACGGGGTAAGAATCAACATTTTACTCCTGCCGCTTTTGGTGACACTGCACAGAAACGGGAACATGAAATCAATGCTCATTTATAGGAGAGGCTTGTATGTTGTTTGTATAAAAATATGGTTTGTCTAAACCTATTACTTTGTTCATTATTTGGCCAAAACCAAAAAGTGTTACTTTGTGCCCCGCGCTCCCCTACATTTAAACAGGTTTATTGCAGTTGTTATATTCAGTGATGTAGCCTATTCAACAAATGAAAACAACTAATAAAAGACTAATTTAAAGCATTACAAGATACAAAGGAAGAACAACGAAATGTAATCAGTGTGTACTAGTTAAAGTTTGTAGTGCTTTATCTTGATATTACACGAAGTAAATATTCCTGTATTCATTCAGGAAAGACAGCACAAAATGTGCGAACTAATAAAAAAATAAACTGTTATGAAACGAAACAAAATTTAAGCATATTTAGAGATAAATTCGCGCTGAAATTATATTTACCTCTTTTTGGAAAAAATAATCCATTAAATTCGCGGAGAAAAAAAGAGGACGAACTAAAGTTCTCATTTCTCGAAGTAAATATTCCTGTATTCATTCAGGAAAGACAGCACAAAATGTGCGATCTAATAAAAAAATTATAAACTGTTATGAAACGATACAAAATTTAAGCATATTTAGAGATAAATTGGCGCTGAAATTATAATTTACCTCTTTTTGGAAAAAATAATCCATTAAATTCGCGGAGAAAAAAAAGAGGACGAACTAAAGTTCTCAGTTCCACGCGCATGTCCGGGAAACTCGAAGATCCCAGAAACAAAAAAAATCCCTTGACACCCATTTGCTTTAAAAGGTCTAACGAAACATTTTTTTATCCTTTAAAACGGTTGCATTAATCATGTTTTAAATAAAATAAAGTGTGAAGAAAATAATGTAAACTTGACTGACAGCTTTTCCGCTTTGATCTGGTTGAGAGTTTACAGACATTAATAGGCCTCAGTTAGTATATTTGCTTTCACTTGTTTATCCGTTCGTTGTTGGTTTTCTCCTGGTTGATTATATCGGGCTGAAACACGGATAGAGTCGCAGTCGGAGCGACAGCGGAGAGTTTGAACGCCCTGCTCTTCCTGTTCAGATGCGAACAACATCTCAGTTTCTACCGCGAAACTGACACACGCTTAACATGTTCACACGCTTAACATGTTCACACGCAAACATCCTCCTTCATATTATAACTATCACACATTTAATCAACTTACCGAGACACCAGAAGACATTTTACACTCTGAATCCCTGAAATGGCGTCTTGTGATCGGATCGATTTCAGTTTCACTGTAAGAGACATACAGGTGAGTTCCTCCTCTTCTTTTTCTTTTTTTCTTTGGTTGGAAAACAAATGACAAGTGCATTTCCCCCATCTGGGCTGGAGTTTGGACCATTGACGGAATGCGAAGAACTAAAAGAATGAATTATTTAAGTAAAATAAATCTATTACCTTTTAAATTCTATTAAACAGATCTAAATTTCTTAAGTATCTCATTAATGCATTATATGTTTTATGATGATTCAACTATTTTAAAAGATTTCCTATGCTCATTTCTCTTAATTCTTCCAATAGCCCTTCAATTTCATTTTCATCCACCAGTTAGCTGATAATATCACTACCATCTCTGTTGAATAAACTCCTGATTGGTCAAAAACTCTTTTACCAAATTTAATTTGAAAATATGGTAATGATGGTAGTGATGTTTATTCATGAAATAAATTATGAACCACAGGTATGTCATGCACATGTTCATTTACACATAGAATAAATATGAACTTTGATGAAAATATAGAAACATTTTTAGAAATGAATATTTTAATCCCTATTTATGTTTTTATTTATCAAGTACTGTAAGATTTTCAATCTTATGCCTTGTCCTGCATGCACATTCAATTTAAGGTGGAGTCTTCAGGAAGAGAGAGAGATAGTGTGTGTGTGTGTGTCTGTGTCTGTAAGAGAGAGAGACTCATTTAAAACCCTTTTAACATACAACTTTATCAAGAACATTACAGAAAGAGGGGAAAAAAGTATAATAATAAATAAATATTCACCAATTGAA
Source organism: Rhodeus uyekii (assembly GCA_037043235.1). Classification (NCBI taxonomy): domain Eukaryota; kingdom Metazoa; phylum Chordata; class Actinopteri; order Cypriniformes; family Acheilognathidae; genus Rhodeus; species Rhodeus uyekii. The sequence continues at coordinate 921,036 of JAWRVZ010000219.1, read as the reverse complement.
AACCATTTTTCCGAAATCGCTGATTGTTACTAAAGCATCCCTCACACCCCACCTAATTAAAAAAAGTACATTACTAGTTTGTTTATAATATGCAAATTCAGTATCAACCCTAAATTCTACTAATGATTTAAAAAGAGACAAGTCAACATCTTGACCCGCATTTTTACACTGATGTGTTGTCAAGATTGCTAACTTGGCTTGAGCTATTAAAAAATTGCCAACACGCCACAACTGTTTATACTTTCAACCAAAAAGGCCATATTTCCCACAAGTAAAAAAATTAATTGAATCAGCCAAAATAAAGATTATGTAATCTTTCCTGTTCAAACTCAGTTTAAACGCAACTTCTAGGCTTTGAAATTCAGCATTTTAAATCATGTCTTCATGTTCAAAATCAATATCTTCTCATAAGAAGAAATGGATTTCCAATTAAAACTCCTACAATCTGTCCAAAAGATATTCCTTCCAAATCCCACCAACAGGCTGGTCCAAACCATGATATATTGGGAGTATATAAAACTCTCTGAACAAACTGTAGCCTAAGAGCTACTTTTCTACTAAGATCAACAACCCCTTGTCCACCTTCTTCTTTTGAAATGTAAAGAACATTATGTGATAACTGTCACAAAAACCAATGAAGTTCCCACCAGCAGCCACTAGAGGTCGTACTCCCCAGAGTCCTAGTTTTATTGGACCACAATTCCCATGCACTCACTTTCCGGGACTAATTACCACACCTGTCAAGCATCTTTACAGACTATTTAAACCCTGGATACTCAGCATGTAACTGCAAAGTCTTGTTTTCCCTGGCTACATTTCTGAGCGGTATTTAGGGGAGCGCGGGGCACAAAGTAACGCGGGGTAAACAATAACACAGACTTTTTAGATAGTTGCACGGTCTTAAATGTGATGTGCTAACAGGCTTTTCACCACACTGTTTGCACACGTCTTCCAGCCATCTTTCGAGAAATTTCAGCTAAATTTGGATGAGAACCACCGGAAAAATGCTTTTGGCAGCATGTAAATATTTTTTGTT